>JACEIK010007381.1:52378-75338 GCA_018107945.1 Datura stramonium | reverse complement strand
GTGTTTAATCCCTAACAAGAGAGAACATGTATGTAGCTTATAACAGCTTCAAAAACACGGAAAATACACCAAAGCAACACTACCCAAGTGCAGATAAAACAACCACCAACACACCACCTTCACCTTATGATAGCTCCCCTTCACTTAGCTTTACTTTTAATGGAGTTTAGCTTGGTGTTGTCCTAAGTTGTTTGCTGGAAATTTGAGAGAATTTCAGAGCATAAGCAATCATCTCAATTCTAGAAACATTGAAAATGATTTCATAACACACAACTTAAAATATAAAGGTTGTTGGGCGGTGGGAGATATGGTCGTTTAAAGTTTACCCTGACTTATAAACTTCACATACTCTTTGTTTTTCCATTAGTACATATTTCCCTTGTCATCTTCAATCAATATACAACTCGTACTTCCCTTAACATAGCATACAAACATCAAATAATCACCAAAAAGTTTTTGGGGTGTAACATCCTCCCCCCCCTGAGGAACATTCTTCCTCGAATGTCATAACACCTTTAACTCATCCTTGTCTTCCATCATAAATATACATTCCATATATTCATAAACATATCCTTTCTATTCGTTGCTTCATATCAAACTATACTAATTTAACTCATTCTATTCACCTAACATAAGGCAGACGTGCCTTAACACCACATAATCGATGAACTTTTCAAACCATAAGAAAATTTATACACTACTACTACAGATAATTAACTCCAATACAACTTTCCATTCACTACTTAAGATACAAGATCAATGTTAAATCTGAAACTGTGAATTTACCTTTGCTTTTTCCATGACCCGTTATTGACGGTCCTGATCACAGAAACTAAAGCCTCATCTAGGGGCGAAGATGGAACTAAATCTCCAGGTGAAATTGAATGTCTGGCCACCCGAGGCCTTGAAACACTACATGGGGCCTTAAATAATCCTGTTGACCTAGTCTCCCAAGTTTATTCTACTTCTTTGTTTGTACTTGGAAACAGTGAATCAGATTCCTCTATATTTTGAGAAAATTTTTGTAGCCAAGAAATAGTCATTTCTATTTGGGTAGACATTCCCAAACAATCTCAAACCAGATAGGGTCCCAAACCTAATACAATTGATATACTCTATCCCTCATATTCCGTACCCTATCTGAATCATATCAAACCAAAGAATTAAACCTGAGACTATATTCGCGAATACTCATGCTGCCCTGCTTTAGGTACAAAAACATACTAACTCGAACTCATTGAAGTTCCTGTGGTAAGTACTTATCCGTAAAGGCTAGGGGATTTAGGCTCAAAACCCACAGGCACTAAAGCTCTCAGAAGTATTCCCCTAGACCCTGCCATTAATTTCAACAACTGATCTTTGAAACGTCACTATTCGGGTTAACATCTTAAATGCTTTGTCAAAGTCTTGTCCCTTTGATATAGCTGAGGGTGCTGGAGGATAAACAACTCTACCTCATCCTTGCTCTACTGAAATTGGACAACATGAGAGGCTAAATCCCTTTCCACGGTAGCTTTGACTGGAACCAGAGGAACTGCAACACGGGGAGTAAAACATACTCACTTCGAGCATATAATCTATTTCTCGAATTTACAAGAGGGAGATTGGGACCCTTTGAAGAATCAGTGTCGATAAATATCATAGCCATATACCTAACTCCAGGTGGATTCTAAAACATACGCACGATTTAGACTTCAAACAGCCCTCACATCTTTGCTCTATAGCACGATCTATTGATGAAGAAAGTGAAACAACTCCTAAATGCCCTGTAGCCTCCTGATTATAAGTATGATGCACAACATACCCATAAGCAAGACTCTACTAGACAGGACTTGTGGACTCCCTAGGATACAACTTTTCTTTGATACCAAGTCTGTTACGCCTCAAAACTGCGGTAGGGCGCAACTGGAACTTGATTCATGATTGATCGAGAAGCCAACTATATGACATCTGTAATTGTAACACTTAGACCATTCAGGTCACCTGTCATAATCAACTGGAGTATAAACTGGACCCATAAGGTGTCAACAATACAGGGTAAACAACCGAAATGCAACCAAGGCAATGAGTGTGCTAAACCAAGCAACAAGAAGACAACGAGGCCACAAACTGAATAACACTGTACACACTATGTCATGACCCGAACATACACTCAAATCGTAGACACGGGATAAAGGACCCCGAGAGACCCCAAGTCAACCCATGGCACATGCATACATCTAATCTCATTTAATAAAGTGGAATACTTAACATAAAACATAGCGGAAACGTAAACATAGCGTAAACATACTGGGCATATACATAAGCTGAGTTCTACATCCTGTCTGAAAGCCTCTACTACATAAGATGGGTTGATGGGACAACATCCCCAACTAACTCGAAAAATAATGAAACATAAATAATATTAAAGTTAGTCAAATGACCATCCAAACATGAGGACTCACCAATATCTGAGAGCGAGAACTGAGATGAACTAAAGGATGAGGATGAGCCTAAGATCCGGACCCTGTATCATGAAATGATACAACATAGAAAGTATGCGGTCAGTACATGGAATGTACCGAGTATGCAAGGTAAGTAAAACGGATATTTAAAAGGAAATAAAACTCATAAATAACCATAGGAGAAGGTCATCATGCTCATATCATAAATACCGTAAGAAAATATAAGGCTCAAGACTTTCAAATCATACATAAATCATTCATTATCATAAGTGTAAGTAAACTTTATTAGAACAAAACTTGAGCCAATAGAATAAACATAATAATGCATAAAACATGCGAAAGAATGGGAGGACTTGTCTTAATCGACACCATCATGGTAGAGCCTTTCATGATGCCCCAACTATCTCACTCAAGTGGGCAGAGCCGACCCTGGCTTGCCAGGCGAGGGTCGTGAATTAGGTGTGATATCACATCTGAGGGGATCAGTATCAATACAATATATAACATTAGAACCCACGGTGGCATGTGGTTATGAGACACCGGCGTAGTCTTTGAACGTCGAGCTGCTCGGTGCCAGACACGGCTCCCAAAAACATGCATATGGGCTCATACGTAAATCAATAACGTCATGCATTAAGATTCATTGGCTAAAATATAGCATTTATCATCATTTATCCCCTTTAAAACATGCTTAGCCAAGAATCAAAGGCCCTTTTCATCGGCTGACATCATTAATCGATAAATCATGTAATTCATTCATAAAACATAAATTAGTTTTCAACGTGTGGGCATTGGCCAATACTTTGACATACTCAATTCTTTCAAAAATATGGTCATAAACATGGGTAACTTGAAATCATGCTTTTCAATCATCAATAAACTCAAAATATTGAATATTCATCATAAATCATAACTCATAACTTTCATGAACTCTCACCAATGGGCATTTTAGATTTAAAGCTGAAATATAATTTTCAAGAAAATAATATAAAATCCTGCCAATCATTCATAATTTAACTATTAAAACTCAATTAAATTCAAAACTCAAGAGAAATCAAGACACGTGTTTGGGTAAAAATCCTATAGAACTTGAATAGCAGAATTCTTTATTTAATCGAAATTTGGGCATGGGTGTGAAAGAATTCACCCATTATAAACCCTATACCGGGAATGTCCGAGCCTAAAGCTCCCTGAACACCCACAAAGAAATTGATGGAAACTTGGAGAATAAGAATTGAATCTCCCTAAAACTCCTAAGTAAAGCTTCTTGCATGGGAATGGCATGCATTAGGGACTCAACCCACCTTATCACACTCAAAAATACACAAAATGACATAGTTTAGGCCTCAAATCATGGAATAATTCTAAAATTCTTACTAAAACTTCCCCTAAAATTATCCGGACGATCAATCACCTATCCACTGATCGTTGAACAATACCACGACTCGTGGTATCGAATCATTGGGTCCACTTCCTCACGAGTAACCTCAGGTTCTTCCCACAACTCATCAGGATGAGTCATTTCTTCGATCAATGGGTCGTTGGATCAACCGTCGTCAACTCCTTGACCAATCTGAACTTCCTTTACCACGAGCCTCACAATGACTCTTGGTGGCTTCCAACGAATCATGGTCTCAATCCGTTTTATGCACTGGAATTCTCAAACGACAAGTAACTACTAGAAATAATGGGCCATCACATCTCACTACGAATCGGGATGCCCCGTGGGTTCCTTATCGCCCTAAGTTCACCCCTTCCTACGAGATCACAAAATGACTCGTTGTCCCCGACAACGAGTCGTTACATCATCCGTTGTCACCACTCGCTTCCCTAAATCGCTATACCACGAGTGCTTTCGAACATTCGTGGGTATCCAACCACGCAGTCATTGAGTTGCCCGCCTATGATATTTTTGCCAGTTTTCAACACTTTTCAAATTCAACTCCCTGTCTATTCGTAGGTCATCCTGCATTACAATATCTCCCCTATGTAAACATTCATCCTCAAATGTAGGAAACAAGCAAAGCAAAATGTAAAACATACAAATTATCGTAGTATATAATTATCATTTTAACCGAATTTTTCATGAATGACTACTTTCAATAAAACCACATAGTCAACCGATCTCATACTTCACATAATAAAAACTTGTACATGAATCGAGCATGAAAAACTACTAGAGGTGTAGGGCAAAATTCATACTCAAGGAAACTAAGCCGGTAGAGAATGTGGGCTATCTAGCCATCATGAGTCCGCTCCTAAGCCCCACATAGCTCCTTCCAATATACATTTCCAAAATACTTTTACTAAAGTTACTTCTTTATTCCTCACCCTCCGAACTTGACACCCTAAGATTCTACTGGATTTCTTCATAGCTGAGGCTATCCTTACAACAACGCTGTCCACCAGGACTATTCAGGCTTGATCACCTGGGCACTTTCTCAAAAGTGACAGAAACACAGGATGGAACTAAAGATAACTCCAAGGCATGTCCAACCTATATGCCACCTACCAACTCCTCACAACCCGGTAGGATCCAACATATCGGGGACCGAAGCTCTTCAACCCAAATCGCATGGCTCCCTTCGTGGGAGATACCTTAGAAATACCCCAATTGCCTACGTCAAAATCCAAGTCTCTTCTCCTCACATCGCATGATCTCGACGACTCAATGATTTTCTACCGGTCCCTTATTACTGAACTCTTCACCATCACCTGCAGAACCAATCTAGCACTATCATAGCCGCCACAAACCTCAAACCACAGAGATCTACACTCTTCTGCCCGTGTTGTTCGAACGGTGCCTTGTTATTATAAGAAACTCACTAAGGGAAAATGATCATCCCAACTACCTTTATAATCCATGACATATGCGCTAAACATGTCCTCAAGAGTGTGGATTATCCATTCCACCCGGCCATCCATTTGCGGATGGAATGCGGCGTTTCAGCTTAACTCGAGTCCCAAGCCCTTTTGGAAAGACCGCCAAAATCAGAGGTAAATTGAGTACCTCGGTCTAAAGAAATAGACAAGGGAACTCCATGGAGTCGAACCACTCTCGAATATACAACTTGGTATAATCATCCGTTGAATTGCGGGTTTTGATAGGTAGAAAGTGTGCAAACTTTTTAGTTAACCTATCTACTACCACAAAAATGGAGTCATAGTGTCGGTGAGTGTGAGGTAGACCTGTAATGAAATACATATCCATCTCCTCCCAGTTCCAAGTGGGAACGCGAATCTCTCGGGCACCTGAATAGAAGAATTCATGATTTAATTTAAAACCCATAGAACTGAATAGGAGAATTCATGATTTAATTGAAATTTGGGCATGGGTGTAGAAGAATTCACCCATTCTAAACCCTACATGCTCGGGAATTGACTAATTTCAAAGTTCCTGAACACCGAAAAGAACTTGATGTAAAACATGGAGAAGAAGACCTTGAATCTCCCTAAAACCTCTCTAATGATCTTGCATGGGAATGGGCATGCATTAGGGACTTAACCCATGTTATCACACTTTAGAAATACACTAAACGGCGTAGTTAGGCCTTAAAAGCACGGGAAGTTGAAAATGCCTCTTAATAAAATTTACCTGGAAAAACTCGGTCTGGACGACCATTGAGCGATCCAATGAGTCGCTGCATGATACCACAAATCGTGCACGAGTCGTTGGGTCCACCGCCTCACGATAAACCTTGTGGGTACTCCCATGACTCATCAAAGATTTAGTCGTTTCTTCAATCAACTGTCGTTAGATCGACCGTCCTCAAGTCCTTGAACAATATGAACTTCCCTTACCACGAGCCTCACCACGACTCATGGTGGCTTCTAACGAGTTGTGGTCTCAATCCATTGTATGCACTTGAATTCTCAACCCACAAGTAATGACTAGAAACAACAGGCCGCCACATCTCACCACGACTAGTGTGGAGTTCTCGTGGTTCTATCAACCTAAGTTCAGCCTTTCCTTGGCGATTGGTAAATAATGACTCATTGTTCCCGACAACGAGTCGTTACACCGTCCTCGTTGTCACCACTACTTCCCGGAACCCCCATACCACATCGCTGACGACTTGTGGTATCCAACCACGGTCATTCAGTCGCCCGTGCTGTGATATTTTTGTCAGTTTTCTGTACTTTTCAAATTCAACTCCCCGGTCTATTCTTAGGCCCTCCTCGGGTATTACATACTAAGTCTACAAAGCCTCTAAAGAGTAAATTGATTGATGGTCAGAACAGGGCTCCGACCTACCCATAACTGCATTACAAAACTCAAGAATAAATAACTAAGTCCTAGCTGTATGAAGAAAAGAGTATACCAACCATCTCGTTGATTCACGAATCGCTACTAACTGGGCAACTCGCCTCTACCTACACCCGTAGCACGAATGCAGTGTCCCTAAGCGAAGGGATGTCAATACGAAAGAAAGTACTGATATGTAAGGATGAAACTGTAAATAGGAGATAATAATCCTATAATAATCGACTAAGACATAAATATATAAAGGATAGGATATAACCTGAATCGCATCTATAATTGATAACTTACTATAACATAAGTGTACTCAAGATAATCGAAATAGGAATAAGGAATACTAATAACCCAAAATCCTGGAAACCGACACCTGATAATAACTCTATAATGAGATAAAAATGCAATTAAGAAATGCATGAGAAAGAAACTATAACTCTAATCCCAAATACCACCAACCATAAACTATATGTAAATGTCCAACAGGTGTACCACACCGGGTAAAATAAAAATATTCCAGTCGGTGTACTACATCGGGATAAAATAAAGATATCTCCAGCCAGTGTACCACACCGGGTATAATAAAATATCTCCACCGTATCACACCTAGGTAATATAAAATATTCTAGTCAGTTTACCACAATCAGGTCAAATAAAAATATCTCCAGCCGATGTACTATACTGGGGTAAAACAAAACAAATCTCAATCGCAATCATAAATGGAGTCATAGGGCTAAGGCGTACTATCTCGAATAATAATACCATGAAATATGCCGACTAGCAGAACTATAACATGTGTAGGATTTAAATACATTTACTATTTAAATACATGATTGAATGAATTCTAAGGATACCCCTAGAACTGGAATAATATCATAAACACCGTATAGACACACCTTCAAGGATTTTAAACATCTCCTAGCAATTTAACATGGGAGCAAAGAGAAAGAGCTTAACTTAACATTTTCCATTAACAATCTTCATATTCATTTTGTGCTTATATTCTTTTGACTTTCATACTTTCATATCAAGAATTGTGAGTATACCTTATTAGTTACACATCATATCACATCTCGAGGTAACTTATGAAGAGGAAGACATAACTTGCGTATCTCATACTTGAGCTCTTTAACATAAAAATTTCTAGGCAACTGTCTAGGCTGCTTAAGATAAATAAAGACTTATAGTCATTCTCGCATAATGTAGGAAAAGCTCGCTGTGGTGAAACATTGCAACATACGAGGATCATAGAAAATTTTGGCAACATTATAAACGCTTAGAAACTTCCAAAAATCCTTTAAAACCTAAAAAGTTAATCCAACTCTTACAACAAATAATCATAAGATAATTGTTTAAAAGTACAACGAAGAACTTCTCCTTAAGTTGAATAACTATCTCAAAATATTCGATTCTAATCATTCTTCTCAGTTAACACTCCCATGTGCCTTTCATTAATAGCTTAACAACACCGAACATAACTAAATTTTATTTATAACTTCTTTTACTAAATGTCATTAGAACACGGTAAATCTTGTTAGCTATTTGCCTAACTCGTTAAAAATTGGAACACTTATCATCTAAGTTAAATAAACTTTTAGCTTACTTTCGTATTCATCATAAATTATTTTTCAAACAGATTTGTGATTCCCACTAATTATTTACTCTTGCCATTATTCCAGAATTTCTTATACGTACTTACCTTTACCTAATTGCCAAATCTATCTCTTTAAACATCGTATTGTTCAGATTTTAACGCCTCAAAGGTTGCTGAAATCAACTACGGACAAGAGAAATATACCTCACATATTACCTTAAAAGGTCTAACATTTACTCTTATCACTCCTTTGCTACTAGTGCCTCAACCTTTACCTAGGTTAATTTACTTACACATTAATACACACATTCAAAGAATATGTTTCTACTTAAAACCTTTAGCAATTCTCAGGAGGTATAAATAACTCAAGAGCTCTTATAGACATATAGCGACTTTTTGAAGGCAATCCTTACCGCTTTAGCCTGTAATTTGAACGTAAGAATAAACATATATCTTATGATTTTTGTATATCCCGTTAACATCAAGATATTATGCATAATCTGCCAATAAATATGGTTCCAGAAATATCAATATTTTTACCCATTCGGCTCCCATTTTCCAAGTTTAACGTATCGGTAAATTAAGAAACACATTAATTAGTCGCTTAGCTTAAGGGAGAGGGATTGGGGAACCATATCATGGCCCTAGGTACCTTAAAGAATTAATATAAGAGGTAGGTAACTGTCATAAGGAAATTCCATCATTACCCTCGTTAACTTCTTATTAAGTTAAAATTGATTTCAATTATTAGGTTTGTCCGCGCGTCATCGTTCCATGCTTACCAATTTTCTTAGAAACCATAATGTGAAACAACTTTGAAACACAAATACATAACATATTGTAAAGGAACAACTCACAGTGCCCACGTCGAGGGGACTTTAGACTCAATTTACAACTATGACCATAATCGAAGGCAATTGTCCTCTCTCGCTCCACATTCATGTGTTCCAACCTTAGCAAATACACAACTTGTCACCAAATAATTCTAACAACTGAAAGAACCATAATATAATACAGAAGCTCTAGTATAGGGGAATTCCGGATTAACTTGGGTATGAATTCTGTGCTTGGAAAATCAAGAGACAAAGAACGCCATACATACCTTTCTCCGATGAACTTTTCTCTAGCCGATTTCCTTTTTCAATGATCAGCCTTCAACCTCCTTAATCCAGTGATTTTATAGGCCAAAAAAAGCTTAATATATAGTACAAATGAAGCCATACACCAACCAAAGGCAGTCACAAATAGCAACAACAATTCACACGGCAACATCAACAACATTTAGCCATTTTCTCAACTAGTTTTCACTAACTTTTGAGGGAGTAACAAGAGGAAATTATTTAAGTTTTTCTATAATTCTTCCATAATTATGAAGTATAATTCCAGGAGAATAAACAGCCAACACTACTAAGGAAAATGAGCAAAAGTCATCTCACAACGTCCATCGACGTACTACTTAGCTGCCAATTTTCGCATTTCCTTTACAATTTGGAGAGGTTTAAAAGGGGGAAATCCTTAACTTTATTTGGGGGTTTGTTCTTGGTTAAAAATAGAAGTAATTGACCTCATCTTCTTGTCCAAAATGCAGCAAAAAAGTTCACCAACACACCAAACACACTCGAACTTCTAGTCTTTTAATCAATAATTCAAGCAAGGTTGATATAGAATTCTACCTATTATACTTGTGTTTAATCCCTATCAAGAGGGAACATATATGTAGCTTATAACAGCTTCAAAAATCCAGAAAATTCACGAAAGAAACACTGCCCAAGTGCAGCAAAAACAGCCACCAACACACCACCTTCACCTTTGGGCGATAGCTCCTTCACTTAGCTTACTTTTAATGGAATTTAGCTTAGTTTTTTCCTTAGTTGTTTTCTGAAATTTTTGAGAGAATTTCAGAGGATAAGTAAGCACCTCTCAATTCTGGAAACATTGAAAATGATTTCATAAATACACAAACTAAAAATATAAAGGTTGCTGGGCAGTGGCCACCTCACTGCCCGACAGTGTCACGGCAAAACGCCTATAATTTTTTAGTCTCGAACTCCGATTGACGAGCGGTTTAATGTTATAAAAACTAGACTAAAGAAAATTAATTTGATAGGTCGCGGGGCTTCTAGTTCATTATATATTTGGATATATGGTCGTTTAAAGTTTACCCTAACTTATAAACTTCACGTACTCTTTGTTTTTCTATTCATACACATTTCCTTGTCATCTACGATCAATATACAACCCGTACTTCCCTTAACATAGCATAAAAACATCAAATAATCACCATAAATTTTTTGGGGTGTAAAAAAATACTTGTATAAATCATATGGAACTGTTGATGACCTAAGAGTTTCATCAAGATTTATAGATAGTGTTCAAAGGGACATTAGAGCTTGTCGCTCAGCCTTAAGGGAAAGGGATTATGAAATCTCTTTAGTTCGTTAGGAATATTTTATAAAATACACATAAGATAAAATTCAATCATAACAAGTCAATCCTAATTCATTAAGCTCGTTTACCCTTAATAGCTTGTGACGCTTTTACTTGGCTTAAAATCTATTATACGTCATCACTTTCTGGCTCTTTCTACTCAATTTCAGTTAGCAAGCTGATCTTTAAACAAATTTAACATCACACACACACACACACACACACACACACATATATATATATATATATAAATATACATTAAGGACCATCTAAAAATTCCCACTCTGAGAAGTCTCCAACTAGATGTACCACTACGACAACAATCAACACCATATCAAACTTTAAATGCCTCACTTGGGCTAGACATAATCTCAACATTTAATGTCAATCAAACATGAAACATTAAATACATAAATTAAGCTTAACATACCACCTCAAGACTAGTAAAGAGGTTTCTTGCTCATTCCATTCACAACACACGAATCGCGCTTAAAAGAACGTCGGACAGAGCGCCTCACATACCTTTTTTTTCTGATGAACTTTTATTAATCCAATGATCAATTCTTAACATTACTAATCTCTTTAATTTATAGGAAAGTATTTATCCTAATATTTAGCACAAAATTCAGCCTAAAATAACTCAACAAAGGCAGTCACAATAGCACCAACACCATACAGCAACATCATCAACATTTAGTCATTTTCTCTACTAGTTTTCACTAACTTTTGAGGGAGAAAACAATGGAGAACTTTACCTCACTTATACAGTAATTCTTCCCCTTAATGAAGAGTATTTTAAAGCCAATGAAAAATGAGTATAAACTTAGCTTAAAAATAGTTTATCGGCAGCTTACTTGGCTGCCAATTTTCAGCTTTTTGCTTGCAATTTGAGGAGTTCAGAGAGGGATAAATCCTTACATTCCTCCTTGTATCCAACCCTTATTCAAATATGAATATATAGGCAGAACAACCAGCCTTTAAAATGTCGCAACTTCTCTCCATAACGTTGCCAAAACGAATTCCAAAAACAATCTTAGCTCACCTTGCACCTTTTGAAACTAACTCTTACTTTTATTGTGATTTGCTTGAACTTAGCTTCAGGTTTCCTCTTCAAATATACCTGCTCTAACTACTGGAAAAGGAAGAGAGATAAGTCCCTAAGCAAGCTGGTCGATTTTGATTAGGATGGAAATGGTTTTCACAACCAAAAATCTGATTTTTAAATAGTTAGGGCGGTAGAGGCGCTAGGGCGTCATGCCCGCATTACTACTCAGGATACTTCGGTAAAATGCCAATAATTTCTTACTCCAAACTCCAATTGATGAGCAATTTGATGTTCTGAAAAACTAAACTGAAAGAACTTTAATTTGATAGATGTTGGGGCTTCTAATTCATTATATATTAGGAGATATGGTCATTTAAAATTTACCATTACTTATGAACTTCACATACTCTTTGCTTTTCCATTTGTAGACCTTTCCCTTGTCATCTAAGACCAATATATAACCCGTACATTCCTTTACATAACATACAAACATCGAATAAAAATAATCTGGAATGTAACATTCTCTCCCCCCTTAGGAACATTCGTCCCCGAATGAAATTTCGCTTAATATGCTTCAAAAAAAATACTCAGTAACTTAGTTATCAAACACATACCGTAATATCACGTCGAAATCATGAATAGGTGAGGATATTTCTTCTTTATTTCCTCCTCAGCCTCCTAAGTTACTTCCTCGATTTTATTACTTTGCCAAAATACTTTAACCGCGGTGACTTCTTTGGTCCAAAGTTTCCTGACTTTCGAATCAAGAATAGCAATTGGGACCTCGGTGTAGGTCATCTCCTCAGAATTCAAGACATCATTGACAGGCATAACATGCGTTGGGTCTTCTATACACATCCGCAATATTGATACATCAAATACTGGGTGGACTGCCACTAGCTCTAGTGGCAACTCCAACTCATAGGCTACTTTGCCTATCCTGCAGATAACTTTGTAAGGCCTAACATATCTCGGGCTCATCTTGTTCCTTCAGCCAAAATGCATGACGCCTTTCATAGGAGAAATTTTAGGAAGACCCAATCATTAATAGAAAACTCCAGTGCTCGACACTGTAAACCTTCATAAGAATTCTTCCTGCTCTAGGCCATCTGAAGTCGATCCCTATTAAGTTTCACCTTGTCAATAGCCTGCTCCACTAAGTCTAGCCCTAATAACACTACCTCACTGAGTTCAAACCAGCCCACTGATGACCTGCATTTTTCCCATATAAAGCTTCATATGGGGCCATCTGAATACTCGCCTGGTAGCTGTTATTATAGGCGAACTCAATCAAGGAAACATGATCATCCCAGCTTCCACCAAAATCTAAAACACAGGCACGCATCATATCTTTAAGCGTATGAATGGTGCGTTAAGCCTGTCCATTTATTTGAGGATGAAATACGGTACTGAGGCTTACCTGAGTGCCTAGTCCTTTCTAGAAAGACTTCCAGAAGTTTTCTGTGAATTGAGCACCTGAACTGAGCACCTATTTCAGAGATAATGCATAAGGGGATGCCATGTAGGCCAACTATGTCCCGTATATAAAGCGTAACACAATCGTATGCAGCATATGTAGTCTTAACTGGTAAGAATTGAGCTTTATTAGTCAATCTATAAACTATTACCTAGAGAGAATCATGCTTCCTGCTCGTTCAAGGTAATCCTATAAGAAAATCCATATTAATTACCTCCCATTTCCATGCTAGAATTTCTATTTCCTACACTAGACGTCTAGGCCTATGGTGCTCGACCTTCACCTACTGGCAATTGGGACATTGATTCAAAAGACCTGTATTGTCCTTTTTCATGTCATTCCAATAATATAGCTGCCTCAGGTCATGATACATCTTCGTGGCAACTGGGTGTACTGAATATCGAGAGTAATGAGCTTCATTCTAATCTGTCCCTGTAGCTCAGCCATATTAGGCACACATAGATGGCCTTGGTATCTAAGAACTCTATCAGGTCCACAATCAAATAGGCTCTACTTCTACTTTGGTATACTATCTCTAAGTAAGACTAACTCTGCAACATCAAATTATCGTTGCTTAACTTCCTCTATCAAGGACGATTCTGCTGTGTTTTGGACAATAACACTCCCATATTCGACATCCAGTAACTGAATTTGTAAGCCTACTGTTGTAGTGTCTTCCTCATTTCAATCCGATCAACCTGAATATGACTTAAGCTACCCATAGACTTGCGACTTAGCACATTAGCAACAACATTTTCCTTGCTCGGATGATACAGAATGGAACATCATAATCTTTCAACAATTGTAACCACCTTCTCTGGCCTAAATTCAACTCCTTTTGTTGGAATAGGTACTAAAGGTTCTTATGATCCGTAAATATATCAACATGTACCCTATACAGGTAGTGACACCAGATCTTCAGCACGAACACCACCGCTACGAATTCTAGATCATGGCTAGGGTAATTTTTCTTGTGCTTCCTCAGCTGCGTCGAACCATAGGCAATGACTTTGTTGTGGTTGCATCAAAACATAGCCTAAGATGATCCTGGAAGCATCACAATAAACCATATGGTTCTTTGTACCTTGTGGAAGAGTCAAGATAGGTGTTGAGGTCAACAAATTTTTCAACTCTTGAAAACTATGCTTGCACGCCTCTGACCACTGAAATCAGCTGCTTTATGGGTCAACTTTGTCAATGGCACAACGATAGTAGAAAAACCTTCTACAAATCTGCAATAATAGGTTGCCAATCCCAGAAACTATGAACCTGTGAAGAATTCAAGGGTATGGGACAACTCTTTTACTTCCTCTATTTTCTAACTATCCATCTTATACCTTCAGTTATAATTACATGACCAAGGAAAGCCACAGATTTTAGCAAAAATTTACACTTAGAAAATTTAGACTACATTTTGTGCTCCTTGAGAGTCTGTAACACAGCTCTCAGGTGATCTGCATGTTATCCATAAAGATTTCATCGATAAAGATAATAAAGAATACATCAAGGAGGGGCCTAAACACCCTTTTAACCAAATCAATAAAAGTTGTTGGGGCATTAGTAAGCCCAAATGACATGATTAAGGACTCATAGTGGCCATATTGTGTTCTGAAGGTAGTCTTAGGGATATCAACTTCCCTAACCCGTAACTGATGGTACCCGGATCTAAAATCAATCTTTAAAAAGAATCTGGCAACCTATAACTGGTCAAACAGGTTATCAATCTTGGGTAGTGGGTACTTGTTCTTAATCGTAACCCTATTCAGCTCTGTAGTTAATACACACTCCTATCGACCAATCTTTCTTTCACACAAATAGCACTAGTGCACCCCAGGGCGATACACCAGGTTGAATGAATCCCTTCTCAAGCAGATCTCCCAACTATTCCTTCAATTCCCTTAGCTCTGCTGGAGCCATTCTATAAGGAGGGATAGATATAGGCTGAGTACTTGGAAGTAGATCAATAGCAATATCTATCTCCCTTTCAGGAGGAATTCCAGGCAAATTCTCTGGAAAGACCGTATAGCAATATCTATCTCCCTTTCAGGAGGAATTCCAGGCAAATTCTCTGGAAAGACCTCAAGGAACTCATTACAATAGAAATTGACTGGAGAGTCGCAGGCTTACATTCCAAATTTCTTACCTAAACCAAGTGAGAAATAAAGCCTTTGGTTATCAACTTCTAATCCTTAAGGTATGAAATAAAGTTACCTTTATGCGTAGCGGATTACCTTGCCATTCTCGAACTAGCTCATTGGGTAAATGGAATCTAACAACCATGGATCTGCAATCAACATTAGCATAACATGCATCCAACAAATCCATATCCATAATGACATTAAAATCAACTATTTCATGCTCAACTATATTAGCTAAGGTTGATCTATCACATATCAATAGTATACAGTTTCGATAAACTCGTCTAGCTAACACAAATTCGCCAATTGGCATAGAAACAACAAATGGTATAGATAATAACACAGGGAATGTCTCAAACTGACTAGAAACCAATGGTGTAACATAAGAGAATGTGGAACCAAGATAAAGAAAGACATATACTGCATTAGAATAAATAATCAAAGTACCTGTAACAACATCAGGTGAGGCCTCCTGGTCCTACCGACTGCTGAAAGCATAAAATCTATTCTAGGTTGCCGCAGAACCAGAAGCCTCTCTCCCTCTGCATCTACCACGACCTGATACCAACTGAGGATCATGTCTGGGATGTCGAATGGAGGATGATGAAGCAACCACTGATCTCTATAATCGACCCTAATCCGCCTCGACCCTATCTAAGCATTCCCTCATAAAGTGCCCTGGCTGCCCACAATGATAGTATACATTCTACCCCTGACAACACTAACTTTAATAAGATCTCCCACATTGAGGACAAGGCAGAAATGGTGTTCTCCTATGCCATGTCCGCTCCTATGTTGAGAGCTAGACGGAGTTGGGCCCTAGTCTCTTCTCTTCCCCAGACACTAAGGTAGGGAACTCCCTATAGGCTTAATTGACTTCTTAGATAATTGAGCCCCTGGGTCACCCTGTGGCCGTCTGTAAGGACCCATGGTCCTAGCTCTCTTCCTTTACTCATGTTGTCTCCTAGTATCTGATAATTGATGAACCAAATCCTCCACCCTCTGGGCACAAGCCTTAATTCATGCAATGTCCATGTACTCCTGGGTAAATGCCCCCAAACAATATTGAGCTATATAAAGCGCCAACCCCAACACGAAACAATAATCCCTATCCTCCATTATCTAAGCCATGTGTGAAGCATACCTGGCAAGATAACTAAACCAAATACAATACTCACGTACACTCATATTGCACTGCTCTAGGTGCAAAAACTACTCAACTCGAGCCTATTGAAGCTCCTGAGGTAGGCAGTGGTGCATAAAGGCCTTGGAGAATGATGTGCTGTGAGTTTACAACACTTTCAACGCTTAAAACAGGAAAAATAACATGGACTTGGGGGTATTTATATGGATATGATGTTCTTTTACTTTATTTTCAGCGAAAATGGGTATTGGAGATGAATTGTGCAAAAGATGGAGAAAAATGCAGAAAAGTGGCTCAGTACGAATCTCAGTGTGAGTCGTACCATCCTGGTATGAGCCGTAATGAGAATTGTGGAAAGGTCCAAGAGCTAACTGTGAAGTATAGTCAAGTTATGGCTCATGGTATGAGCCGTACTGTCATGACCCGAGAGTACACCCAGATCATAGACACGGGACTAGGAACCTTGAAAGACTCCAAGTTGACCAATGGAGTAATCATAGCATACACTAAACATCAGATATGTAAATGAGCGGAAGATAATATCAAGAATCTAATATCACCTATAAGGACAACATAACATCACTTAGATACATAGCTGAAACTGTCTAGACAAGTCCAAAAGCCTTCTACTAACTGATGAGTTGTCGTTACAAGTGAAAACACTCAAACCAAACCTCCTTACGAAGTATGAAGCAGACGTTGTCAATAAACAACCCAACTAGAGGTTGGGGTCGATCCCACATATAATACAGAAGAATTTACAAGAACACTAGTGCTTAAGCTTTTTAGTTAATTATTTCCTAAGAGGGGGGAATTTGTAAAAGTAATAAATAACAATGTTGAGAAATTGTTTGTTGTTCCCAAATTAATGCAACTAACTAGGGTAGGTGATCCCCATGACATCATAACCACAAGGAATTTTATTCTAGTGATCTATTCCGGTGCTTAACATGCAATATTGGTAAGTTAGGTTCATCTATATGGTTGGTCCCCTATCTAGATGATTTTTACCACGCAACCTGATCCGTCTAAGGGTGTATTCTTGATTAACCCTTACCCTTAATATCGGATTAGCTATTCCCAAAAAAGGTCTGGCTATAAGATGAGGTTTGATTGCCTCAAATCTCCGTTGTTAATCCCTTTTCCCATTCACTACCCCCTTGATCTGGTAAGTAAGAATAAGGCAAGTTCTAATGTTTGCAAAACATCTATTAAAACGACAGAATAAAAAATACATGGATAAACTCCGTTCAAGAATCACAGTATTTTACCTATGTGTATTAATTCGTCATGGTTCACACAACCCTAGGTGTGGTGGTTTTAGCCTATCATGTATATAAGTAAATTAATAGAATTCATAAATAAAAGAAAAAAATTAATAATTACAATGATGATAGGAAGAAACTCACTTGATTATTGCAACAATAAAGAAGAACAACTCAAAAATCATCTCAAAGTATGTCGTAAAACTTCTAAGCCAAAGACTTGTCTAAAACTTGGCTTCTAATTCTACTTCAAACTTAAAACTTGATTCTTAAAACTTCATCTAAAGCTTAGGTATTACATGAATATAAAGGGGTATTTATAGTAGTAGATTTATGTTTTCCTTGTTCCTTGATGAATTTGACTTGGGATTTAATTTTCCTTTTCCTAGTTGAAGTAGGAATTGGATTATGGATGTTGGAAACCCCATGGCCCGTCACCCTTTTCAATTCCGCCTCCTCTATGCCGCGTCGCCCCTGCCATCGCCCGCGGGGAAGGAGCTGCTGCACGGCTGCTGCAGCGCTGAGACAAGGCTACCTCGCGCATGCCATAGCGCTGAGAAGAGGACTGCTGCGCGCCAGGCATAGCGCCAATTCAGTTCCGCGCTTGGCCTGCATTGCGCCAGCGTGTTGCTGCCTTGCGCGGCTGTGTGTAAACCTCGTGCGACCTTCAACCTTGCATTCTTCAATCCCACTTCTTCACATTTGGATCAATAAGCCTCAAATACCTTCAAATTCATCATTTTAAGCCCTAAAAATATCTCATAATGTGTGTTAGCTAATTTCATAAATAAATAACATAATCACTTGCAAACACACATCTTGGCCGCTTGTTTTACCACGCCAACCTGTGACACGTCAATAGATAAAATAAAAACAAAACATACGAAATAAATACTAAAAGTTAAACACACGCAATTAATCTAATCCTAAGTCGTATTCCTTGTCAACAGCGCCCTTTTTTTATAACGCTCAAACCACACCTCTTTATGAAGTATGAAGCGGACGTTGTCAATAAAGAACCCAACTAGAGGGTGGGGTCAATCCCATAGAGAATACAGAAGGATTTAGAAGAATACTAGTGCTTAAGCTTTTTAGTTAATTATTTTCTAAGACGAGGAAATTTGTAAAAGTAATAAATAACAATGTTGAGAAATTATTTTTTGTTTCCAAATTAATGCATCTAACCATGGTAAGTGTTCCCCATGACTTCATAACCACAAGGCGTTTTATACTAGTGATCTATTCTGGTTCTTAGCATGCAATATTGGTAAGTTAGGTTCACCTAAATGGTTGGCCCCTATCTAGATGGTTTTCACCACACAGCTTGGTCGTCTATGGGTGTATTCCTTATTAACCCTTACCCTTAATATCGGATTAGCTATTCCCGGACAAGGTCAAGCTATTGGATGAGGGTTAATAGCCTCAAATCGCCTTTGTTAATCCCTTTTCCCATTCACTATCTCCTTGGTCCGGTAAGTACAGATAAGGCAAGTCCTAACGTATGCAACCGTTAAAAGTCAATTAAAACGAAGGAAGAAAACAATACATGCATAAACTCCGTTCAAGAATAACTAAGTATTTTACCTATGTTTATTAATTCGTCATAGTTCCCACAACCCTAGTTGTGGTGGTTTAGCCTATCATGTTTATAAGTAAATTAATAGAACTCATAAATAAAAGAAAAAATTAACACTTACAACAATGATAGGAAGAAACTCACTTGAT
This sequence comes from Datura stramonium, assembly GCA_018107945.1. Classification (NCBI taxonomy): domain Eukaryota; kingdom Viridiplantae; phylum Streptophyta; class Magnoliopsida; order Solanales; family Solanaceae; genus Datura; species Datura stramonium. Next base: position 55,824 of record JACEIK010007381.1, on the reverse strand, counting down.
TATTTCAACAATAAGGAAGAACAACTCAAAAATTATCTCAAAGTATTTCGTAAAACTTCTAAGCCCAAGACATTTCTAAAACTTGGTTTCTAATTCTACTTAAAACTTAAAACTTGATTATTAAAACATGATCTAATGCTTAGTTATTACATGAATATAAAGGGGTATTTATAGTAGTATATTTATGTTTTCCTTGTTCCTTGATGAATTTGACTGCATATTTAATTTTCCTTTTGCGAGTTGAAGTAGGAATTAGATTATGGCTGTTGGAAACCCCTTGGCGCGTCGCCCTTGTAAATGTTGCTCCTCTATGTCGCGTCGCCCCTACCATCGTGCGGAGACGGAGCTACTATGCGGCTGCTGCATCGCTGGGACAAGGCTGCCTCGCGCATGCCATAGCGCCGAGAAGAAGACTGCTACGCACCAGACATAGCGCCAATTATGTGTCGTGCCATTCCTGGCATTGTGCCAGCATGCTGCTGCCTCGTGCTGCTGTGTGCCAGCCTCGTGCGACCTTCAATCCTTTCATTCTTCAATACCACTTCTTCACATTTGATCAATAAGCCTCAAATACCTTCAAGTTAATCATTTTAAGCCCTTAAAACATACCATCATGTGTGTTAGCTTATTTCACAAATAAATAACATAATCACATGCAAACACACATTATTTTTTCTCAAAACATAGTAATGTACGGTCAAAAATATGTCTATGAAGTGCATGAGTACGCCCTTCATGAAAAAGCCCCCAACTATCTCCCAAAGTCTGAAAACTGAAACATAATAAAACAAGAATATAAACCACGTCCTAGGAATATGAGGACTCACCACTACCAACTCAGAGTCGGAGGTGCGTATCTAGCCACACGGTTGAACCTGGAGACCTGAATCTATATCATGAAACGATATAGCACAAGAGGCGTGTCATTAGTACTTGGAATGTACTGAGTATGCAGGAAGCGTAACTAAACTTACTCAATATATATACAAGAAGGGAGTAATATAAAACATATTAATAGCAATATAATTGGAATCAGATATGACAATCTTATACGAGATTCACATATTCAATTAACATAAAAACATTAATAAGACATACATTATTATAGTAACTGCTGATGTGCAAAAGTAGTAATCACGAATAATACAAAGGTATGATGCCGTTGACGACTCTTTTTCACATCGAGCGCGTCCGCAAGTGTACAGGTCGTGCAAGTAATATAGTGGCTCTTTTTAAGAACCGGATTGTCGAACCCGCAGGGACTGGACCCATTCCTCTAACTATCCATTTCTACTGTGATCTTAAATACCTAAAGTGTTGATTCTAGAGGTTTTCGATGGAGAATAATTAAGTCTAGGTTTGGGTCAACGAAATATTCTGAAACTACTCTAAGAGCAACATAGAGTTAAAACCAGATAATCATGCGATACTACGATTTGCAATGGATTAAGCATGGAACTATCAATTGTTATTTCACATAATTACAAAATTGCATGTTATGTTCTTTCCTGAGGCCTTAACACGGCAATCTAGCCTCACCGCATCATTGTGGTAGGAGTTTAATTTTTCTAGTCGCGGGCGATCAATTATGTTGGTTTGGGAAACGATTGGGACTTTCGTGCGTCTAACCATTTAACTTTAACTTAGCCTCACAACTACTTTCTTCAGTGGTGATGTGACATCCCAAGTCGGTCTTTCATAACCCCCGTGTGTCAACCAAGCACGGTGTTAGGTATATTTCTATCGACACAAAAATCTCTCCCAAGATACAAACATGCTCCTCCTCACATTCTCATGTCCTGACCTAGGTAATGCCTTCTCAAGCTATCACCCGAGCTAACAAATATGCTTTCATGGTGATCAATCATAAAAACAACCAACAATCCAGAATGCAAGACGATAACAACAATCAATAACTTAATTCCAAAACAATTTCATAAATCACAATCTAATTCATGGCTTCAACCCTAGAGGAAGGGTTCTAGCCATCATGTTCAAAATAAAACTCTCTACACTACTATTAAATTACTCCTAAACTACATACTTACACGAGGTTGGTAGATGAGAAGGGAATTTGCCAAACCCTAGCTGAGTTCTCCACTTCTCCCTTCACTCCTAGGTGAACAAAATTAAAATCGTGACCAAATGGAATTAGGAGCTAAGGGTCCTATTTATAGTAAATGGAGAACGCGTGCGTAATTTAGCCTGTCATGGAACGTTCATGTCACGGAGTGTATCGCGAAGACTGCCTCCCGTGACACCGGAGCAACATAGCTCACTGGAAATCCCACCCAAAAATCGGCTCTCGGCAGCACTGCAGCGTTGCAAGCGTGTCACGCTGCTTAGGCGCGGCTCGACACCTCCATGTCGCGCAGCCAGCCTGCCGTGGCACGTTACCAATGCGGAGTGGGCTGTTGTGCGCAGCTCTACCTGCCGTGGCACGTTACCGGCGCGCGAAAGGTGGACTGTTTTGTGCCTCCCCCTCTTTACAGACGTTAGCGTGTTAATTCCGTTTCCAAGCCTCTACTTCACCAACTCATGGATTAGTTCTCAAAGTGTCAAAACCTACAAAACAAAGACTAATCATGTTGGTTAGCACATATCTTCACATTCATATAAAATCACATGAAAATGTATAAAATAACTTAGATAACAAGACTAATTTAAGTTATAAAGCGTATCTCCGGGCGTAACTATTTTTGCCCGTGATCACAACCCACACTTAAAAATATGTTTATTCTCAATTAACCTTTTATATCATGCATATGGAGACTCCCACCTAACTAATTTAACCAGATAATTCAAGCTACGGCTATAATGATTGCGTAAGATACAAGCTAAAAGTAGAGCATGCACAATTTAATCACCGAAATGAAATACAACTATGTTAAGACTTCCTAACCTCGAGATGACTCACCAATCTTAGCAAACTCGTGCAAATTAACTGATCATGAAATCCCACATGAATTTTATCCTTCATTAAACATGTGCCCTCACGGAAAGAGAGTTACCCAATTTCACATGCAAAGACAATTTTTACATCACAACATGTGTGGGTACATGAATAAATTACACTCACTCTCACAAAGAATTCACATGCATCATGTCATGACCCATAAGCTTGCCCTTAGTGTTAGTGTTTTACTCCACTAATTTGAGGCTGTATGAATGTAAGATCAAGTAGGACTTTATAGGTTGTAATGTAACTCAGGTACAGGTAGGTGCTATTATGGCCTGTAATAGTGACTATCTTTCCTAAGCGCTTTTAATACATCACGCTCTCATTGCGAACTTCCCTTCCCTTACTTCACCTTTTATCCTTGGTAGTTTTCTTTTTCCTCTTTTATTTCCCCTTTATTTAGGCACTTTTGACTTGTCAGTAAGGAGCTCTATAAATAATTTTTCATTACTTTGTTTTCTTACTCCTTAATGATGATCAACCACTT
>JACEIK010007381.1:34488-47456 GCA_018107945.1 Datura stramonium | reverse complement strand
CATATAAAATCACATGAAAATGTATAAAATAACTTAGATAACAAGACTAATTTAAGTTATAAAGCGTATCTCGGGCATGCTATTTTTGCCCGTGATCAGCCGTTACTGATATCAAGAGGGTCCCTGCCCGTCTAAGGGGGAGTCCTTGACGATCGAAGGGAGGGTCCCTGACTATTAAAGGGAAACATTCTCAGCTAAAGAGAATACCGGACTATCAAAGAGAGAGAGAAGGCTCTGATATGCAGGGTCACTGCCTAAAAGTATGTCCTGATCAACATAGGGAAATAAGATACTTAACTGACTAGGGATGTGAGTCAGGACTGACTAAGGGAAGATATAATCCACTAACGACTAGGGATGTAAGTCCCGACTAGCTAAGAGAAGACATACTCCACTAACGACTAGAGCTAATGTAAATTAGTATAGGTAATCAGAGATAAGAACATTCACCACTCTCATCTTGAAATACTCATTTTTAAAAGGATTAGAGATATCTTTTAATAGTCACAGGCTCAACAAGTTGACATATCAGTCATAGGCTTTATCATCATGATTCGCATTATAACAGAACCAATTTCCTCATTAGCTTTAACCTCTCACCCCAAACGAGCATGCTATAAATTCATACTAGGAGTATTCTACCATGGAATTTCAATTCCGAACTGACCTTATTAAATAGGTAATATAAGATCATACATGGTTTATGAAACTCAACTCATACTCTATCAAGATGCATGACTTCGTTTATTTAGGTTTACAAATATTTCACACACTTGTCATAATCATTCCTTTTATGAACTCTTTAGCCACAAGCGTTTTAGATTCTAGGATTTTATAAAAACAATTTTAGTGAGGAAAACTATATAGAATCTACCCAAGCTTCATCGTTCAACAATATAGAGGCAATCTAGTCATGCCCAATAAATTAAATTTAAAACATAGTGATGATACAAAACATACTTCAATTACTCAAGCCCACAACTCTACTCAATCCAACACGGTCATCAATATCATAATTAAGTCATTAGGGTTAATTATACAATATTTCCGCACTTCCATCACGGTCATGAATTTGTACGATAATCGAGGGAGAAATGAACAATTTCCATTCAATGCTCAAATCAATTTAGGAAGAACATACTACACACATAGATATTCAACCTATATTTCATTATTCAAGATAACCCATCAATAAATAATCCAATTAAATTTATAATTGTAGTAGATATTAGCATATAAGAAAAACAAGGAAGAATTTACCCATTTTACAAACCATACATCATTTTTTTCTAGAATTATCGAAATCGGTATTTAATGAAAATACTTTTGGGGTACAAGGATGGAAGAATATCCTTGTTGAAAATATTGCATACCTAGTAGGCGAAAATCCCACTCAAAAATCTTCCTTGAAGCCTGAAGAACACCTTCCTCACGACCCGAACGTACACCCAAATCGTAGACACGGGACAATGGGCCCCGAGAGACCCCAAGTCGACCCATGACACATGCATACCTCTAATATCATTACGTAAAGAGGAATAGTTAGCATAAAACATAACGGAAACATAAACATAGCATAACACCAGAAATACTAAGTGTACACCTGAGATGAATATTATACATTGTCTGAAAGCCTCTACTGCATATGATGGGTTGACCGGGCTACATCCCCAACTAACCCGACCAATACTGAAACATAAATAATATGAAAGTCTATCAAACGGTCCTCGGAACATGAGGACTCACCAGTAATCTGAGAGCGTAAGCTGAAATGGGCTAAGGATAAGGATGAAGTCAGTACGTGGAATGTACCGAGTGTGCAAGGTAAGTAAAACGGACATTTAAAATTTAAACAAAACTCATAAGTAACGTAGGAGAAGGACGTCATACATATATCATAAACTTCGTAAGAAAACATAAGGCTTAAAGATTCCAAATCATTCATAAAGCGTTCATAACCATAATTGTAAGTAAACATTATCAAAACATATGTTGAGCCAAAAACATAAATATAACAATGCATAAGACATGCGGAACAATGGGAGGACTCGTCATAACCGACACTATCATGGTAGAGCCTTTAATTATTCCCCAACTACCTCACTCAAGTGGGCAGAGCCGACCCTGGCTTACCAAGCGAGGGCGTGCATTAGACGTGATATCACATTTGAGGGGATCATTATCAATACAACATATCATTATAAACCCACTACGACATGTGGTTATGAGACATCGACGTAGTTCTTTTGGCGCCGGACAGCTCGGTGCTAGACCCGACTCCAAATATCATGCATATAGGCTCATACATAAATCAATAACATCATGCATTAAGATTCCTTGGCTAAAATATAACATTTATCATCATTAATCCCCTTTAAAACATGTTTAGCCAAGAATCAAAGGCCCTTTTTATCGGCCAACATCATAAATCAATAAATCATGTAATTCCCTTCATAAATCATAAATCATTCTTCTACGTGTAGGCATTGCCCAATACTTCATCATATTCAATTCTTTCAAAATATGCTCATAAACATGGGTAACTTGAATTCATGCCTTTCCATAATCAATAAATTAAAAATATTGCGTATTCATCGTAATTCATAACTTTCATGAACTTTCACCAAATGGGCATTTTTGATTTAAGAGATTAAAACATGATTTTAAAAAAAATAATATAAAACCTGCCCATCATTCATAATTCAGCAATTAAAAACTCAATTAAATCAAACCCATAAAGAGAAATTACATTTTCATGCATTTCGGTAAAACCCCATAGAATTTGAATTGAGGATTCATGATTACATCAAAATTTTGGCATGGGTGTGAAAGAAATAACACATTCTAAACCCTACATACATGGGAAGAATCAATCTACCACCTCACTGATTGCCCAAGGAGAAATTGGAAGAAGAATCCCTTGGGAAAGCTCTTGGTCACCTCCTAACTTCATAAACTTGAATGTATGGAAGAAACATACATAAAACAGTATCCCCCACTAAAAACCACTAAAACGAGCCTAAAACGATGTACTACAGGGCCTTAGAATGAATAAATGACAGAAATACCCGTACTGATTACATAGAAAATTGCCCACTGGACAAAACAATGACCGAACCAGCGGGCCGTTGGAAAATACAACGACCCATGGTATCCGCCCGTGCTAAGCGCTGCCCCAATCCATACCATGTAATCAAACCACGGACATACAGGACGGGTTATCCTATCTTTCAATGTTCGTTCCTTCAGTCATTATTTCCGTCTTCTTAAACTTTGCGCTTCTATTCAACGAGCCTCACCACAACTTAATGTAAGATACAACGGGTCGTGCTTACCATCGGTCGCTTTCCATTAGAGATCTGGGCTCCCTTACCACCACTCATCAAAACGAGTCATTGCAAGCCACAACGAGTCATTGCATGACCTGTTAACTCCCCAACTACTAAGTCCATCTCCTACCACGACCACTAAAAATGACTCGTTGATTCTTACAACTAGTCGTTACACCAATCTTTGCCTCCACTGCCACCTGAGCACCTGAACCCCCGTCTACCAACAACGGCTCGTGGTTACATACAATGAGTCATTGTACCTCTCGTCCTGCAACTTTTTCTCCAACTTCCAACAGTTTTGCATTTTAGCTTCTCGGGTATAGCCTTAGGAACTTCTGGGGTAATACAACCTTGGTGAAACACTAGGATCTTGAGAAGAGAGGAGGAAGAAGGAGATTTGAGAGAATGAGGGTTTAAGCATGAAAAACCCTTTAAAACGTGAAAGATAGAATGAAAAACAATGTATTTTAGAAGTTAATAGAGTAGGAGTTTACAAAAACGCCCCTGAAGAAAATTGGAAAAACTACCCGAACTGATGCCACGACTTACATGACAAGTCGTTGTCCCACCAAACGACTCGTTAGGTCCACTAATCAAGTACACTAGAAATTATTAATTCTTTATGCCACAACCAACGTAACGACTCATCACCACACCCAATGATTCGTCATATCCTTTCGTTAAGCACACTGGAAATTTCATTAAAACCAAAGCTTTTTCCCCCTAACGACTGACTTGACGAGTTGTTATCATACTTAACGACTCGTCACATCCATCTGTTACCCACACTGCCTAATACTCCCTGTCCTCCACCCAATGACCAACCTTATGAGTCGTTTCCAGGCTAGATGACACATCAGGTCGTCCGTTGCCACTGGTCCAGCTCACCTCATTGACTGCTCCTCACGAGTAAGACAACGACTTGTGGGGTCTCCTAACGGTCATTCCCCGACTCGTTCTAAAGCAAAATTTCTGCTAACTTTTCCTGTTGAGCTTCTTCCAACTCCCAGGTCTGATCTCCAGGACTTTCGAGGTGTTACAATATCTCCCCCTTGGGAACATTTGTCCTCGAATGTTGGCTGAACATACTGAAAGGATAGAGATGAAGCCGATATCCAAATATCAATCAATCATAGTTAAACACCAATAGAGTATCTGACTCTGGACCAACCCTATACACCAAATCTGAAAATTAACATCGAACATGCAAACCATGACTCAAGGAAAATAGAAGAACATGATACAAACATAGAACTAGATAAAACATCAAAAAGAATTCTTTCCCCCTATTGATCCGACAAGATACTGATACGGACTGATTCTTCATTCTCAAATCACTTCTTGGTACTAAGCTATGATTCACAATATCTAATCTTACTGAGGCTAAGGATTTCATAAGCACAAATCATTCCTGACATTTTAAACTGACCACATACTTGAGATAACCTGGTTCTACAAAACTTACTAAGCAACTTTCATAGATTGAGTTCGAGCTGACTACACCGAAAAATATGAATTAACACAGATTATTGACTCATAACACTAGAATAAGCAATAAGGACTCATAGGAAAGATTGGCATCACTGACTTAAACGATTACTTAATCTGCACATAAGAATCGACACCACTTTAACCTGAACTGAAATTACAAGGGAAGTTATCTAAACCTCGAAGATATCGTCATACTGCAAGAGCTAGAGCTGGAACTTCTTATGAGCATTCTCAAGATCTAATTTATTTCACATATTCAGTATCTCCCCCTTATCTTAAAGTCACTATTCTAAGATTCCCGAATACTTCCTCAAGTCAGGTTAAGTTACGAATCCTTAACTCTTCTTTCACTTCTAACTTTCACGATGAGCCTTACACTAACGGCCATACACATCACACATCAACAATATTATCCCACAATCACAACCGAGCTTCTTATTCAACATAGAGATTGGCATCACATAAAGAATGACACAAGATTCATAACATACCTGTGGCTACTATTGGTGCCTTTCCCTTATCATGATGGGCTGAAATAACATAGCAGTGGTTTTGACGATGCCCGCCACCTGGATGAGAGGCTGCACCCTGCTGAGATGGGTGGGCCATCAGAGCTGCTGAAGAGGTGGCTGAGAATCTACTTTCGCCTCGCTTAGACGCTACACAATCTCGCTGCTTATGGCCCACCTTGCTAGACAAAAAACAAACATCTGAGATGGCCATGCATACTCCAAAATGGTGCTTTCCACAGCTCATACACAATGGCTACGTAATCTCCCTCACTCGAGGTTGATAAGGAGCACTGGAAGTTGAAGGTGCTAGAGCTGATGTTTCTGCTGATAGTGTGAGTGATATTCGGCAAATTGACCTCTGCTGGGAGATATCTAGATCTCCAATCCTAGCCCTCTTAGCCTCTCTCTCCTTTTATTTCACCTGCTCTACATCCATATGTTGAGAAAATATTACCATGCGTGGGAATTTTATGTCCCCGTGCAACATGGCGTCCTGCATTCTTTGACAAAGAACTCTGACACTCCATTCAAAAATTGGCTCACTCGGGCCCGCTGGTCAGCTACCATTTTCGGTACATACTAAGATAATCGAGTGAACTCCAGTGCATACTCCTTGACAGTCATGTCATTTTGTTTCAAGTTAATGAACTCCGCCGCCTTTTCCTCCCTTAAGTCCCGAGGGAAAAACCTGTCCAAGAACACTGTCCTAAATTCCTCCCAACCTATGGGACCTACTCCAACTTCCCGACCATCCCTCCACTGACAATACCAGATATAAGCAACTCCCATTTAACTAGTAGGAGGCTAAGTCTGTGCTCTCATTCCCTGTCAGTCCCATGATGCGAGTAATCTTTGGAATCTCCTCCAAAAATTTATATGGGTCCTCATACACCTTTGACCTCAAGAATTCGGGTGGGTTCATCCGAAGAAAATCTCTTATCCTTGCCGCCGCTTCATTTCTATTTTGAGGAGCACGAGCCACTGCTTGTTGGTTAATCTGAGTGGTCAGGGCCTATGCCAACATGTGAAAGGCTTCTCGGAACTCAGCATGAGTACCATGATCATCCATTGGATCTTCTTGGGCTGGTGGTACCTACTGACGGCCGTTACCCTGTCTTCTTCCATTCACTCATCGAGGAGGCATTATCTGCGAGCGCGTAAACCACGAGTTAGGGGAGGAACTATTTTGAGCTCCATACTCTACGCACGATAACAATCATGAAGAATAGGGAACATTCCTAAAACGTCTCATAGCGTCTTCGTCATAAGTGTGACGCGCGTCACACCCATGAAGAAGACTCTACGTAATGCGACTATCAGACACCCTAGGACACTCTAAACCTCTGTTTTGATACCAAGTATTTCACGACCCGAGAGTACACCCGAATCATAGACACGGGACAAGGAACCCCGAAAGACACCAAGTTGACCCATGAAATAATCATAGCATACACTAAAAATCGGATATAACTAACAACGTAAATGAGCAGAAGATAATAACAAAAATCTAGTATAACCTATAAGGACAACGTAACATCACTTAGATATATAACTGAAACTGTCTAGACAAGTCCGAAAGCCTTCTACGAACTGATGAATTGTTGGGACAAGCCCTTAGCTAACTCCTAAAGTCTGAAAAATGAAGCATAATCAAACAAGAATGTAAACCATATCCTCGGAAGATGATGACTCACCACTAGCAGTTGGGAGAGGGAGGTACGTATCTAGCCACGCAGCGGAATGTGGAGACCTGAATCTATATCATGAAACAATATAGCACAAGAGGCGTGCGGTCAGTACTTGGAATGTACTAAGTATGTAGGAAGTGTAACTAAACTAACTGATAATATATACAAGAACGGAGTAATGTAAAACATATTAATAGCAATATAATTAGAATGAGATACGACACTCATATACGAGATTCACATATTCAATTAATATAACCACATTAATAAGACATACATTATTATAGTAACTGCTGATGTGAAAAAGTAGTAATCAGGAATAACACAAAGGTATGATGTCGTGACTGATATCAAGAGGGTCCCTTCCCGTCTAAGGGGGAGTCCTTGACGGTCGAAAGGGAGCGTCCCTGACTATCAAAGGGAAACATTCTCATCTAAAGAGAATCCCTGATTGTCAAAGGGAGTGAAAAGGCTTTTATATAGAGGGTCATTGGCTAAAAGTAAGTCCCGATGAGCACGGGGAAATAAGATACTCAACTAACTAGGGATGTGAGTCAGGACTGACTAAGGGAAGAAATACTCCACTAACGATTAGGGATGTGAGTCCCGACTGGATAAGAGACGGCACACTCCACTAATGACTAGGGATGTGAGTCCCGACTGGCTACGAGAATACATACTCCACTAACGACCATAGCTAATCTAAATTACTACAGCTTATCAGAGAAAAGAACATTCACCACTCTTATCTTCAAATACTCATTGTTAAAAGGATTAGAGCTATCTTTTAATAGGCACAGGCTTAATAAGTTGACATATCAGTCACAGGATTTATCATCATTATTCGCATAATCACAGAACCAATTTTCTCATTAGCTTTAGCCTTTCACCCCAAACGAGCATGCTATAAATTCGTACTTGCATTATTCTACCATGACATTTTAATTCCGAACTCACCTCATTCAATAGGTAATATAAGATCATGCTAGGTTTAAAAAACTTCACTCATACTCTATCAAGATGTATGACTTCGTTTATTTAGGTTTACAAATATTTTGACACACTTGTTATAATCACTCCTTTTATGAACTCCTTAACCATGGGTGTTTTAGATTCTGGGATTTTATAAATACAATTTTAGTGAGGAAAACAATATAGAATCCGCCCAAGCTTCATAGTTCAACAATATAGATGAAATCTAGTCATGCCCAATTAATTAAATCTAAAACATGGCGATGATACAAAACTTACTTCAATTACTCAAACTCAAAAATCCTACTAAACCCAACATGGTCATCAATATCAAAATCAATTTACTAGGGTTAATTATACAAAATTTCCGCAATTCCATCATGTTCATGAATTTGTACGATAATCAAGGGAGAAATGAACAATTCCCACTCAATGCTCAAATCAATTTAGGAAGAACATACTACACACATACATAGTCAACCTATATNACTCCCATTGACTACATTTTCCTTAAGACCAATAAGTAATCAAATTAAATTTATAATCACAGTAGATATTAGCATATATGAAAAACAAGGAAGAATTTACCCTTTTTACAAACCCTACATCGTGGTATTCTAAAATTATCGAAATCGGTATTTAACGAAAATATTTTGGGGCACAAGGATGGAAGAGTATCATTGTTGAAAACCTGCATACCTGGTATGCGAAAATCCCACTTGAAAATCTTCCTTGAAGCTTGAAGAACACCTTGGTGAAACCCTAGGATCTTGAGAAGAGAGGAGGAAGAAGGGGACTTGAGAGAATGAGGGTTTAGGCATGAAAAACCCTTACAATGAGAAAAATAAAACCCAAAACGACGTAGTTTTGAAGTTAAAAGCATAGGAGTTTACAAAAATGCCCTTGATGAAAATTGGAAAAACTACCCGAACTGATGCCACGATTCACCTGACGAGTCTTTGTACCACCCAATGACTCGTTAGGTCCACTCATCAGGTACAATGGAAATTATTAATTCTTTAGGCCACGACCAATGGAACGACTCGTCACCACACCCAACGATTCGTCATGTCCTTTCGTTAAGCACACCGAAAATTTCTTTAAAACTATAGTTTCTCCCTCCTAACGACTGACTTGGCGAGTCGTTATCACACTTAACGACTTGTCACATCCATACGTTACCACATTACCTAAGACTCCCTATCCTCTACCCAATGACCAAACTGATGAGTCGTTGCCAGGCCAAACAACTCGCTAGGTCATCCGTTGCCACTACTCCAGCTCACCTCACTTGACTGCTCCCTATAAGTTAGACCATGACTCGTGGGGTCACCTAACGAGTCGTTCCCTGACTCGTTCTGAAGAAAACTTTCTAATAACTTTTCCTGCTGAGCTTCTTCTAACTCCGAGGTTTGATCTCAAGGACTTCCAGGGTGTTACACGTACCATCCTGGTACGATTCGTAGCATGGTAGTCGCGAAAAGTTCTAGAGGAAATTGCATAGGCCAAGTATCTTGGTATGGGTGGAACTCATGAGTCATGAAATCTACCTAAGACCTATACCAAGGAACCGTGTAAAAGACTAGAAGAATAGATGACTAGCAAAACTCAAGGTACAAGGACTTACGTATCGTGGAATCGAGGTACGAGTCATACTATGCCATCCATTAAAGTTAACAGGAGATGCCAGCAATTGCAAGATCAATCCACGGGAAGATTGCATGACTCATAGGTACTTGGAAGGAATCGTACCATATGTGTACACTTAGCCAGATTCAGCAAAAGCCAACAAATGTACGAGTCAGGGTACGACCTGTACAATGCTGTTATGGGTCGTAGGTGAAGGCGGCATCAGTTTTAGTAGTTTTCCCCATTTTATTAGCAGAGGTTTATAATTATTTGTATAAATACTTATTAGGTTATTTTGAGTAGGAAGACACGATAGAGATGATAGAAACGTAGAGAACTAATTAGCCGTAATTAGCGAGAAGTTGTTGTGCATTTTAATTCAAGTCTTGGAGATTTATTTCAGGATTATTCAACATCAATTCTTGCAATATTCAAAGTAGGGTTTATTTCTATCATCGTTGTAAGTATTTAATTATGTGTTTGTCTATGAATACTAACAATAATCTTACAATCATGATAGGCTAAAACCTCCACAACTAGGATCGTGGGAACCATGATAGATTAACAAACTAGGGTTACATAATGTGATTCGTAACCAATGCTAAATGCTTGTATTTTATTCTCTTCATCTTTTGTGTTTCTTAACGAAGCACAACATTAGGACTTGCCTGAGTTCTTCACTTGCTTTAACCTAGAGAAGTAGAGATTAGGAAAAGAGAATTACAACATAGTGTTGATCTTTATGGGTCATTGTATAACTTGAGTTGCGGNAACTCCCAAGGGAAGAATCTTCCTAGAAATGTTGTCCTAGAGAAGTAGAGATTAGGAAAAGAGAATTACAACATAGTGTTGATCTTTATGGGTCATTGTATAACTTGAGTTGCGGTTGCAGGATAGTTAACTTGGAATAAATTGATAACGGTTGAATTGAAATGGTTCATGAGACCTAACCCGGTGATTGAGTACATTTATCTAATAGGAGCGAATTCCAGTCATTTGGATGAAACGAAGTTATCAGTTCTACAAATAAGCATTGGGATAGATCACAGCTGTCAACCAGAAGTAGTTATGAACCTATGGGGAACACTTACCCTAGTAAATTGAAAATCTTGATAAACAACAACTGATTTTCCATCTTGTTTTACAATCGTTTTCGATAAACCCCTTTTTTTTAGATAACATATCTAAAAGCTTGAATACCTACATTAGTCTAATACTAACCATATTCCCTGTGGGTTCCACCCCAACCTTTGTTGGGTTCTTTATTGACAACCTCCATTTCATACGTTTTCAGGAGTGTGATTTTGAGTGTTATCAAAAGGTGGCGCCGTTGCCGGGGGATGTGGCTTAAGAATAGATTAATTGTTTGTGTTTAACTTTTAGTTGTTATTTCCTCATTTTTGTTTTCATTTTGTTTTTGACACCCACAGGTTGTCTTTTTATGAATGCCAAGTACTCAATGGAGCGGAAAACCCCTGATTCCTCTTGATCTTGAATTAGAGCGAACACTGTGAAGAATGAAGAACCAAAAGCAAAGAGAGGCTCGTCTTACTAAAGAAGCTAGGCAAGCCGAGCTAGCTCGGCAAGCTGCACTTCAAGAAGCTGAGGATGCTCGGGATGAAGATGTAAATATTGGATGCCATGGATGGGGAAACAGAGGACAAAGATATGCATCTCGATTCTTTGATGAGGACAACCTGGATATTGATGAAGTTGGGTCAACTGTTGCTATTGTACCACCACCTTTGCCTGTTTTGGGAAAGTTTTACTTCACTAGCACCACGATACAGTTGCTGAATATGAAAGGGGTGTTTAGTAGTCATGCAACGGATGATGCCAACCTACACTTGATGAAGTTCATCGAACTATACAAGGCGTACAGGCTGCCCAGTGTAAGTAAGATTCATTAAGGCTGAGACTATTTCCCTTCTCTCTTTCTAGGTAGGCCAATTTATGGTTTTCAGAGTTTCCCAATGACTCCATTACAAACTTGAGGGAGCTCAAACGGGCTTTTCTAGAGGTTCTTCCTACCCTCAAAGATGCTACAACTTATGGATGAGATTTAATATTTCCGACAACTTAAAATGGAGGCACTTCATGAAACCTGGTTGAGATTTAAAAAGAAGTTGACCAAGTGCCCAAACCATAAAATTTCTCGATGAAAATTTGTTGGAGAATTTTTATAGGTCATTGAATAATAATACTAAAGCTGCAACGGATACTGTGGTGGAAGGAGCAATGCTGAGTCACACGTGGGAACAAGCTGCCACTATTCTTGATAGAGTGACTAAAACTAATAGGGCCTGACACACCAGGGAAGTGGAAGCACCTGTAGGTACATACGATATTGGTATGATTGTAGACCAATGAAAGAAGGAGGAGGAGCGTGATCAGGAATTTGCCCACATGCGTACACATTAGACCTACTCATGAAGCATATCATGGGCGTTGGGACCCGAAATATAAATGTAGTGGGAGCTCAGGGACATGAACTGGGGCTAGAGAATTTTGATTGCATGTAGGAGGAAAACTTCTTAGACAACCAGGTGGCGGGTTTTCGGGCCAACGCTCAAGGGTTTGGACAGGACACTTGGCACCAAGGTTCTAAAATAAAGTTCGGGACCAATACCAGGAAAACTATAATTGTACTGGGTATATGTTACACCCCATAAATTCTCGATATGTAGATGGCCTATTCGCATGTTGGTTAAGAGTTTTTGAATGCCGTACATGCTAGGGAAAGGCCCGAGAAAAGACCGAATAAGAGATTCAACGAACCATTGCAGAAGGAGCCGGGGCAGAGCCCCTCCGCGATGGCAACGTGCCACAGAGGGAGGGCCTCCGCGTTGGTGCCGTGTCACGGAGGCCTGTCCGGGCCCAAGTATAAAAGCCTACAACTTCGGTTTAAATGTTATAATTCATAAAAATTTCGAGAGAAGTCGAGGGAAAAATAGAGAGGACAAAGATTCCATTGGAAGTTCCTTCCGATTACGCCATCAAATGTGGTCCAAACTCATATTAACTCCAGATACCGAGGTATTAATCAGTAAGGAGCAATCCTACGGATTTAGTTTCGTGAAATTTGGCCGGCGAATCGTCGTGCTACCGAGTTAAGGTAAGCGGAATTGCTCCAAATTAGTGTCAATATACTCCTAGCCCTAAAGTGAGTGTTTCTCCCTTCTAGACTTTCGAGAAATAACGTGTTTTCGACCGTTTTTCGATAAGCCAAAGTTTGGGATATATGTATATTGAAAGTGATATTTTCTTCCAGAATATTAGCGTATTTAGTTCTAATTGACCTATATATGAATGCAATTGGGAGAAATAGCAGAAGTACTGACCGA
>JACEIK010007381.1:14970-26995 GCA_018107945.1 Datura stramonium | reverse complement strand
TAATATTATGATATATTCAGAATGAAAGTTAGTAAAGCAATATCAGACAGTCAGATAATATCTCAAATACAGTATAGCTCAGTATGAGAATCAGTTTAATTTTGAAAAGAGTTCAGAATAAGAAATCAGAATACAAATAGTATTTTCAGATAAAAAATGCTTTCTATACGTGATTATTGTTTGTTGAGACATGTTTGTGCTATGAGGGCACCCTTAGAGCGTCCTCGTCGCCCCTGGGTTAATAGTTGTGTCGACTCGCCCACCAGAGGGTGAGGATACGTCTCTCCAAGGAGTGGCATGACATCCGAAGTAGGACAAAGATGCGATGTAGCATTCCCCATATTAGGCTGATCAGCATAGCAGTATAGCTTACCCTGTTGAGCGCTTGCGCCCAGGGGGCAAATTACAGATACAGATACAGATACAGATACAGATTACAGTTTACGGATACAGGAGTCCTCCAGAATCAGACACATTTATAGTCAGAGGCCATAGCCCGAGCTGCAGACCTAAGGGGGCCGGTAGAGATGCTCGTAGTTAGTAAGCGAGTGGAGTGATTTATTTTTGGATGGTTTTGACCCGGGTAGGGGTATATAGATTGTGTGTTGGTTTGCACCTTCCGGCTTATGGGGGCTAGTATAAGTCCTTGTTTGTTATATATATGTATATACTTGATATCTATTAGTTGATAGACAGCAGGTCGCCATGACGACAAGTATGCTTCTACCTTACCTTTAGTACAAATAAGGGTATTTCAAATTCCGCAAGTCTAGACAGTTTCAGATACTTTCTGCCTTTCAGAATTACTAGTATTGTTGTTTATATTCCGTTGTGTTCAGTTTTCTTTACATACTCGGTACTAGTGGTACTGATGCACGTTTGGGGCGCTGCATTACTTGCCTGCAGGTACCTATAGATGAGGAGTCGATCCCTCGTGATCCTAGCCAGCGCAGAGCCATTAACTCCTATCATCCGGAGCTTGATATTCAGAGGTTTATATCATTTTTCTTTTGTTGTATAGTACGGGTAGGTCAGGGCCCTGTCCCGACCATCATATCAGTATTCCTGGAAGCTTGCAGATTGTGTATATATCTCCCTGTGGTTAGTTGTGCCGGTCATGTGGGGTCGTGCATATGTTTAGGTGTTTAGTGTTGTTGATTATGTTGGCCGTGTGGGGCTATATCCAGTTAGTAGTGGTGACCTTGTCAGCATGGTCAGCATGGTGGCCTTGTCGGCCCACATAGGTTTCCCTATATGTATGTGATTCTGGTTAGCTGATCTTATAGTACAGGTGGCTATAGGCCTAGCCGGTCGGGGGCTGTATTTACAGCCGTTATATAGCCCGTTGATTCTGTGAATCTGAGTTAGAGCCAGCAAGGCACCAGATGTGCGTAGGCTCAGTAGTCTAGCAGTTTGAGTCCTAATAGGGCACCAGGTGCCAGTCATACCCCCCAAAGCGGGGTGTGACAAACTTGATATCAGAGCGGGTCGTGTCCCAGGGAGTTTGCAAGCCGTGCTGAGTACAGTCTCCAAGCACTTGGGTCAACTATCGGCATCCCTGAACCGTAGATAAAAAGGAACACTACCTAGAAACACCCAAAGAATGATAGCCACTGCATACCCCCCAAAGAATGATAGCCACTGCATACCCCCCAAAGAATGATAGCCACTGCATGAATATGATGACTAGGAGTTGAAAGACCACAGTTGAACCAACTCTGCTAGTTGTAGTTGAAATGCAAAGGAAGAAAGAGATCGTGATTGAGGATGATGATGAGGTTTCTGAGCAACAGCTTAAGGAAAAGGCTGAGCTAAATGAGGCTCTAGTTGGTGAAAAGGAGTCTTAAGATAAAAAGGGTAAGGAACAAGGGGCCACACAAATCTATAAAGCTATCCCACGACCACCGCCACCGTTCCCTCAAAGAATGATGAAAAAGATGGAAAATGGTAAGTTTGCAAAATTCCTCTCTATGCTTAAACAACTTTCTATGAAAATACCATTATTCGAAGCATTGGAGAAGATGCTTGGATATGCCAAATTTATGAAGGACCTTGTCACTAAGAAAAGGTCTGCAAGCTACGAGCTGGTGGGTAACTTGAATCATTGCAGAGCCATAGCTTTATGGGTCCTTGCTCATAATAAGGAGGATCCAGGTGCCTTAACCATTCCATGTACAATTGGTGATTTTGAGTTTGCAAAGGCACTCTATGACTTGGGAGAAAGCATCAACTTGATGACATTGGATGTATTCAAATAGCTGGGATTGGAAGCCCTCAACCGACCTCGATGTGGCTATTTCTCATGCCCCACCTTGGAAGGAATGACTGACACCTAATGCCACACTAGGATCTGGGATGACCTGGCTGGGCATAGGTGCCTCTGGTGCCTACTAGCGACTCAAAATAAAGAAACAAACTGCTATATCTCGGCTATAAACATAGCCTCAGGTCGACAAGGCCATGCAGCATCGGTAAAAGAAAAATAGCTAACCTAGCCAACATAAAAGTAAAAGGGATCTTATGCGGACCAACAAGAGTTCCATGCTATCTAGTCATAACAGGAATGAAAACAAGCAGCTATAATAGGACCCACACGGCCAACACATAAAATAAGACATACATGGGCACAACACGGCCAACAACAACCAACTAACTAATTACTGTAGTCTGCAAGCCTCTAAAAGTGTACATATTGGTCGGGACAGGGCCCCGGCCTACTCAAATGCTATACAAATAAAAGACAGATAAATCTCTACAACCTGACAACTCCGAATGAAAGGAGCTAGAAAAACTATTGACTCTGAACAGCTTCTAGGAGGTCTTACAATCTGTCTCTCTACACTTGCAGGCAAGTATACAGTGCCCCATAGGTGGGCATCAGTACAATATGTATCAAATATGTAAGGCGGTATTGAAAAGTTAAATACACGCTGATAAAGAACTAAAGGTGAATAACGAGAAGAGGTAGAAATTAATCTATAAAATTACTCATCCATAACCTGTATGTAGCAAAACACTACATGTATATGAGCTAAGAATGTAGAACTATATATTCAAAATCTATGACTAGCAAGAATGAATACAAATAAGTACCTAACCTGACCCCCATAAGCCCGGAAGGTACAACCTGCAAAGAATAACCCGCCCAGAGCCCCCAGAACCCCTGGCGAGCAAACTACAATCTATATACCCCTAACATGCTCAATATCAGTCAACAGGTAAGTATAGCCAACCTACCTGGCCCCTGGGTCTGCAACTGAGCCTGCTGGACTCCTGTAGCTGCGTTTCAGCCTAGAGGGCTCCAGTAACTGCACCTTGGGCACACAAGGCTTGACGAGGGTCGGTGATGCCAATATGGCATAAAAAAAACAACTCCATCCATGGATGGACTATAGTATTCCCCTTGGTCCTGAGAATAGTTCCTTAGGACAACATATAGATCCTTGCAGAGATCCATATAGCCTCAAAGGCGACGGCATAACTAGTAACCTTGAGGTTGTTCAACGTAAGGCTATACTAGGTGGGGTCAATCCCAACCGGTATACTGCATCTTGGTCTTAACCTAGCCACTCAGAAGGTGTGTTTGGCTCTTAAGACTTAACACAACCACTACTTTCCCTTGGAATAGTCTGCATAGCTGCATATAGGCATACCCGTTTGCCTATATCTGATCAGAAGATCCTGATAGTGATCATAATCTCTAATGGTCTTGACAAAATAAGGCGAGATCTTGAGTGGTGTAACGATACTCTGAATGTCAAGCACTAAATTGACTGGAGTGGTCTATCTGAATCGTATAACTGGGAAGACTTTCTAGGCGACCTGTATGACAAGCACTAAATTGACTACAATTTATAGTCACTGGCAGTGGTTAACTACATGGCCGGCTGTAGCTTATTTCACTAGGAAACCCTGGTGTCGCTGACTCTAGGGTAAGACCATCCTATTCATATTCTAGCTCTGTAGGCGTCAAGGTACACCAAGGGCCTCTGGGCGAGCTCTACTGATAATATAGCCTTGTAGGCGTCAGGCCCAACAGCCAACCATGAACTTCTGAGGCCTTTACGATAACAGAAAAACATCAGAATTCAATTAGTACTGTGAAGATAAGGACAGAGAAGTTCCTATGACACTCCTAGCATGAGTCACACTTAACATACTCTTTCCCGATGAGGGATACGGCAATATACTCTCCATACGCTTTCTAACAGGTAACCACAACCTATGTAATCATAGTCTACGGACAATAGTTAATCACGACAAATATAATCATAATCTACGGACAACAGCTAATTACAATATATGGGATCCTTATCTCTATTCAAGAACATAGGTCATATCATTATACGATGAGAATAACTTGCCGAAGGGATAAGCCTTAACATACCTCGAATGCCAATTCTCATTTAACTGATGAATTTCAACTTGTAACCAGTGGTTTCAATCAACTGAAGCCCTTACGCTGATAGAACAGGGCTATTTTCAATACTAAATTCGGCAAACAACGATATCTTTCGATAATAATAATAACTATTATTTAACTTTGTTTAACTCGGCTGAAAACCAACAATTTCTCAATAGTTTAGAAGGGAGAAATGCTTACCTATTTCTGGTGGCCCTTTAGGATTCAATTTGGAGTAATTTCGACCACCTTTACTCGGTGGGGTTCCGGTATACCGAGTGAATTTTCAAGAAATAACTCCGCATAGATGCTTCCCGTAGGCCTAGAACTTTTTATCCAAAGATAATTTGCGTTTGGACGGAGTTTAGTAGTGTAATTTGATGAAATATGGTGAAAATCTATTGTTATACCCCGGAAGCTCAAAGATCGAACACGGGAGTTCAAATGGGAAATTGTGCAATTGATGTTGCAGGCACAGGACGAGTCATAGGAAAACTCGTGAGAAGACCCCATGAGTCCTCAAGTGACTCGTGGGCTGGCCTGGAGTTAAGGAAGGATCGACGTCCCCATGAGGGAGAGAACGACTCGTGGTCAATCCCCACGAGTCTTCATGTCACTCGTGGTCAGTCCCCACGAGTCTTTATGTCACTCGTGGGGTAAGGTTGGAGTTAAGTTAGAAGGATCTCCCAATGTACCTAATGGATGGGATCCCACGAGTCGTGGCCAGACCTAATGACTGGTGAGGTGAGTCATAAGCAAACAGATTGAAAAGTGAGGCAGTGTAAATGACGGAAGGTGGCCACGAGTCATGGCCACGGGGGACAAGTCATTAAGTGATTCGTTACGAGCCCCAATGGCAGGTTATCCAGTGTACTTGACGAGCAACCTAATAGATTTTTGGCCCTGGTAACGAGTCGTTAGGTCACCTGTTAGGATCACCTAGCAGTTATTTTCTGCAAATTAGTAAGGGCTTTCTCATAATTTCTTAAGTTCCTAAGACTTATACAATGTCGTTTAATGCTCATTTTAGTGGGTTTTAAGTAGGGTAAAACCTATCTTAAGCCATTATTCCCATGCATGCAAGTTTGAAGGTTTGAAGAGGAGATTCAAGGCAAAATATCAAGGTTTCCATTGGAATCTCAGCTTGGGCTATTATAGGGTGTTAGAATTAACCATTCCCAGGTATATAAGGCTATGTGTGGGTGTTTTCTTCCACACCCATGACCAATCCATATAAAAATGTGATAAATTATCTAAGATCAAGTATGAGTTTTACCCAATTGCATGATTCTTCAATCTCTACACATGGGTATGATTAAATTGTATTTATACTGATGATTTATGAAGTTTGGGCTGATTCTAAATTGTTTTCCCTTATAAAAACTATTTTTTTAAAATTTGAATCCAAAACTCCCATAGGTGAAAAGTTCATAAAATAAGTGATTTATGGTAAATGTGTGATGATAATGATGAAGTTGATGATGAAAAGCATGTTTCTAAAACTACCCATGACTTTGATGTTGTTTCCTAAATGAATCGATTGGACCCTAGTATGATAAAGCTTTGGTTGATGTCCAAATGTTGATTAAAGTAATGATTTTCCCCACATAAGCTTACCCCATTGTTAAAAGTGAAATTTCCCAATTTTTTTTTATGAATTCTAGCTTGTGGTATGTTGAGAAAATAATTCTACATGTAGCTTACCACATGATTTGGAGTAGATGCTCCCACCTGTGATTGAGCTTGTGGTATGTTTCGAAATAAAGCTTCTCATATGCATGAATTTATAATTGAGATGTGTATCACTATTGATCTTTGTCGAAGGACAATGTTGAGTTTCATTTTCATATGATGTCGAGTCTATGCATAATTTCATTAATGAGCTTTGTCAATAGACAATGTTGAGCTTCGTTTCATATGATGTGGAGTCATGCATGATTTCATGTTGAGATTTGTTATATATAATGTAGAGCATTGCATGTTTTTGGGAGAAGAGTCTAGCATCGAGTGGGTTAAGGGTCGATTACCCTATGCTCCAGAAGTATGCACCAACATAGGTTGATGCTATTATATTATCAGGACCTCCCTTGTGAGCTATCCCTGGCCCGATTGGCCCTTCAACTTGATATAGATATCATGGTAGCGTCCCTACCACTGGTAAGGTTTTGGATGGATCTTCCCACTTTGAGTGTGATAGTCGGGACCACGTAAGCTCTATCCTGGTATGTCGGTTAAGTGATGAGTCTCCCACTATCTATATCATTCAGATATGCATATTCATTACTCATGATAATTACCTATGCATGCACATTCAAAAATTAATGCTTGACCCATTGTTCAGCTTTTGATATAATGTATGTTTCAACTTTGAGTCATTCAAGTAAACCATGATGTTATAAAGCTTTGCATGGTCATGTTATGATAGTAGTACGATTTCAGAATGAATGCATGTAGCCTCCTACTTACATTTGAAAGCTTATGATTTGCTATAAAATGTTTTAAATGATTTATTCTAATTAGCGGTTTTACTTTCCTTGAATACTCGGTACATTCTATGTACTGACCACATACTTTGTATGCTGCATCGTTTCATTATACAGGCTCGGTCCTTAGGTTCAACCCCATCCGTAGTCACTGTTAAAAGTTAGCACCTACGTGATTGGTGAATCCTCATCTTACTAGGACTAGACTTTCAACTTCGTGTCGTATTTCAGTTTTAGACTTTGTTGAGTTATTTGGGGGTGTTGTCGCATCAGCTAGTCTAGATTAGAGGCTTATCAAACTTAGACGTGTATCCAACTTTAGATATTTATTTATTTTTATATAAAGTTTGAATTTCACTGAGTTTATGATTATGTTTTCTTCATGTTTATTTAATGAGTTCGTTAAATGATTATGCCATGGGTCGACTTGAGGTCTCTCAGGGTCCTTTGTCCCGTGTCTACAATCCGAGCCTCCGTTCGGGTCGTGACACACTTTATATCAAAGCTATAGGTTGGATGTGTCCTAGGGTGTCTGAAAGACGCATTAAGTAGAGTCTTTTTTATGGGTTTTAAGCATTCCACACTTATGATCAAGAGGCTACTAGACATTTTAGGAAATATTCCCTTCTTTCATGATCTAAATCAGGCGAAGAAAAGCCTTTCTATCCTTCTAATTCATATTATTCGCGATTGAAGAATCACGGCTCCTCGAAGGATGAATGGAAGGAGGAATAGAGGTGGTGAGGGCCACGAGGATGGACACGACCATGAGATCAGCTAGCCCCACTAGTTCAGGAGCCTCAGGCACCAGAGCCAGCCATTCATGTTGAGTTCCGAGATGATATTTAAGATGCTTGCGCAGGTCTTGACTGCTCAATTCAATCATCTGGCCGTTGCGCACGTTCCGCAAAATGGAAATGCGGTGGAGTCTCGAGTCAGGGACTTTTTAAGGATGAACCTGCCGGAGTTTCTAAGGCCCAAGGTAGATGAGGACCCATATGATTTCATTGATGAGATTATCAAGATCACCAAGGTTATGGGGGTGAGTAGTGTTGAGTGCGCAGAGTTATCCTCCTACCGGTTGAAATGGGTTGCACACATTTGGTTCTGCCAGTGGAAGGACAACAGGGTCTCTAGAGTAGGTCCGGTCACATGGGAGGAGTTTAAGGTTGCATTCCTCAATCAGTCTTCCCTCGAGAGATGAGGGAGTTGAAAGAAGCTGAATTTGTGAATTTGAATCAAGGAATGATGACCGTTCAGGAGTATGCCCTTGAGTTCACCCGCCTATCTATGTATGCCCCGGAGTTAGTGGTCGATAAGCGGGTGTGGGTGAGCAGATTTGTGCAGGGTGTAACAGGTTATTTGGAAAAGGACTGTAGGGAATCTATGCTCCATCAGGAAATGGACTTCCCTCGCATTGTGTTGTACGTTCAGCAGATAAAGGCGGTACATTCGAGGGAGAGGGAGGCCAAGAGGGCCAGGACCGAGGATCACAAACTCTCTCAGCAGAGGTCTGGAGTGGGCACCAACAACAGCCTCACCAGAGGTCATCAGCCCCAGCATCTTCGGCATTGAGTGTTTTATCCAGGCCTAGACATGATCAGAGAGGGCGAGCGTCAGGATCAAGGGGTCATAGTAGTAGGCCCGCAGACTCCGGCATTCCATCTTTTTGCAAGTGCGGCCGAGGACACACAATGTAGTGCTTTGCAGGTTCAGGAGCTTGTTTTGGATGTTGGCAGCCTAGAAATATGCTCAGAGACTGTCCCACTGTGAGACAAGATCAGGTTGGGGGCCAAGGCCCCGCTTCTAGTTCAGCAGCCCCAACCCCATGCACAGCACATCAGGGGGCATCTACTAGCAAAACTGGCGGGCAGCGCCAGAGCAGATTCTGTGCCTTAGCCACTCGTCAGGAGCATGAGGCTTCACAAGATGTAGTTACTAGTATGTTGAGAGTCTTTTATGTTGATGTATATGAATTGCTAGATCCGAGGGCTACCCTATCTTTTGTGACACGATATAAAGTCAGTACCTTCGAAGTTAGTACCTTCGAAGTCAGTTTAGAGCCCTTCTCAGTTTCTACTCTAGTAGAGATTCCCCGATCTCAGTTCTTCATAAGGCCACCTCAACAGAATTGTTAGAGTTATCCATGACCAATTTTGATGTTATTCTCTACATGGATTGGCTATTTGCATTCTTTGCTTTAGTTAATTGTAGGACCCGGTCGGTAAAGTTCATATTTCCGAGTGAGCCTATCTTAGAATGGGAGGGTAGTTCAGCTTTCCCTGTAGTTCGATTTATTTCCTACCTTAAGGCTAGGAAGATGATTTCTAAGGGCTGCTTGTACAATCTAGTTAGGGTTAAGGACGTGGAGTCTGAAACCCTGACTATCCAGTCCGTACATGTAGTACGTGAGTATTCAGAGGTATTCCCTAATGATTTTCCAAGTTTCCCTCCTGAGCGGGAGATTGATTTCAGTATAGACCTTCTTCCCGACACGTAGCCTACATCTATTCCGCCTTACAGAATGGCTCCAATTAAGCTAAAAGAGTTGAAGGATCAGTTGAAAGGACCTGTTAGATAAGGGCATTATTAGGCCGAGTAAGTCTCCATGGGGTGCACCATTGTTGTTTGTTCGGAAGAAGGATGGTTCACTTTGGATGTGCATTGACTATCGCCAGTTTAAAGAGGTTACCGTAAAGAATAGACATCCTCTACCTAGGATCGATGATATATTTGGCCAGCTTCAGGGTGCCAATCGTTTCTCCAAGATTGATATCAGATCCGCGTATCACAAGCTCAGGGTTCGGTAGAGTGAAATCCCAAAAACCACTTTAAAAACTCGGTATGGTCACTATGAATTTGTTGTTATGTCTTTTGGACTAACCAATGCCCCTGTAGCTTTTATCGATCCAACGAACAGGGTTTTCAAGGAATATTTTGACATGTTCGTGATTGTGTTCATTGATAACATGCTTATATACTCTCGGAGCGAGGAGGAGCATGCCGCTCACTTGAGAATAGTACTTCAAACCCTCAAGGATCACCAGTTTTATGCTAAGTTCAGCAAAGGTGAGTTTTTGTTGGACTCGGTGGACTTTCTAGGCCATATGGTATCAAGTGAGGGCATAAAATTAGATTCTCAGAAGATCGAGGCGGTAAGTAACTGGCCCAGACCGGAGAACCAATCAGATAACAGGAGCTTTTTGGGCATAGTGGGTTACTATCGGAGATTTGTGGAGGTCTTTTCGTCTATTTCCGCACCATTGACTAAGTTGACTCAAAAGAAGGTGAAGTTTCAATGATCGGAGGCTTGTGAGAAAAGCATCCAAGAGTTGAAAACCCGACTCACTTCAGCACCAGTGTTGAACCTACCTAAGGTTACTGATGGTTTTGTGGTGTATTATGATGCTTCGCGAGTTGGAATCGGGTGTGTGTTTATGCAGCATGGGAAAGTGATGGCATATGCCTCGAAATAGTTGAAAGTTGATGAAAAGAATTACCCGACCCATGATCTTAAATTGGCCGTGGTGGTGTTCGCATTGATGATATGGCAGCATTACTTGTATGGGGTCCACATGGATGTATTCACGGATCACAAAAGATTGCGTCCACATGGATGTATTCGCGCATTACAAGAGATTGCAATATGTGTTCACGTAGAAAGACCTCAATCTTCGACAAAGGAGGTGGTTGGAACTACTTAAGGACTATGATATGAGTGTCCTTTACCACCCTGGTAAGGCTAATGTAGTAGCGGACACACTTAGTAGACTCTCTATGGAGAGTGTGTCCAACGTGGATGAGGGAAATAAAGAGTTGGTGAAGGATGTCCATCGACTTGCGAGGTTGGGAGTAGATTGGTCGACTCGACTGATGACGGCATTGCTGTGCAAAATGGATCAGAATCGTCCTATGTGGTTGATGTCAAATCTAGGCAAGATGAGGATATGATTTTAGTAAAGCTGAAGGAAGCCGTTCGAAGTCAAAAGGTGGAGGTCTTCTCCCAAAGGGGAGATGGTGTACTGTGGTACCAGGGTCGTCTATATGTTCCAGATCTCGATAAATTGAGGGATCAGATATTGCCTGAGGCACATGGATCCAGGTATTCAATCAATCCGGGTACCACACAGATGTATCATGACTTGCGGGAAATACCTTGGTGGAACGACATGAAGAAAGATATTGCAGAATTCGTAGCCAGGTGCCCGAACTGTGAACAAGTGAAAGTTGAGAATAAAAGGACGGGAGGCGTATTGTAGGATATTGACATTCCTACTTGGAAGTGGGAAAAGATCAACATGGACATCATTAGTGGCCTACCTCGTACTCGGCGATAGTATGACTCCATTTGGGTGGTGTTAGAAAGGTTGACCAAGGTTGTTCTATACACCTCGGAAGCTCAAAGATCAGACCCGGATGTTGAAACCAGAAAATTGTGGAATTGAGGTTGCAGGAACAGGACGAGTCATGTGACGACTCATGAGGACACCCCACGAGTCATCAGGTGACTCGTTGGCAGGCCTGGAGTTAAGGAAGGATAAAGGTCCCCACGAGGGACAGAACGACTTGTGGTAAGTCCCCACGAGTCGTCATGTCACTCGTGGAGTGAGGTTGGAGTTAAGTTAGAAGGATCTCCCTGTGTACCTAATGGATAGGACCCCACAAGTCGTGGCTAGTCCCAACAACTCGTGAGGTGAGTTGTGAGCAAGCAGGCTGAAAAGTGAGGCAGTGTATATGATGGAAGGTGGCCACGAGTCGTGGCCATGGGGGACGAGTCGTTAAGTCATCCGTTACGAGCCCCAGTGGTAGGTCATCCAATGTACTTAACGAGCAACCTAACAGATCATTGGCCCTGGTAACGAGTCTTCAGGTCACCCGTTAGGGTCACCTGTCAAATTTTTTCTACGAATTAGTAAGGGCTTTCTCATAATTTCCTAAGCTCCTAAGACCTATACTATGTCATTTAAGGCTCGTTTTAGTGGGTTTTAAGCAGGATAAAACCTATCCCAACCCATTATTCTCATGCATGAAAGTTTGAAGGTTTGAAGAGGAGATTCAAGGCAAAATCTCAAGGTTTCCATTGGAATCTTAGCTTGGGCTATTAGAAAGTGTTAGAATTCACCATTCCCAGGTATGTAAG
>JACEIK010007381.1:0-14612 GCA_018107945.1 Datura stramonium | reverse complement strand
GCTTGTGGTATGTTGAGTAAATATTTCTACATGTAGCTTACCACATGATTTGGAGTAGATGCTCCCATCTATTATTAAGCTTGTGGTATGTTTCGAAATAAAGCTTCTCATATGCATAAATTTATAATTGAGATGTATATCACTAGTGAGATTTGTCGAAGGACAATGTTGAGTTATACTTTCATGTGATGTCTAGTCTATGCATGATTTCATTAATGAGCTTTGTCAATAGACAATGTTGAGCTTCGTTTCATATGATGTTGAGACATGCATGATTTCATGTCGAGCTATGTCAATAGAGGATATTGAGCTTCGTTATATACGATGTAGATCATTTCATTCTTTTGGGAGAAGATTCTAGCACCGAGCGGGTTAAGGGTTCATTACCCTATACCCCAAAACTATGCGCCAATGTAGGTTGATACTATTATATTATCGGGATCTCCCTTGTGAGCTATCCCTGACCGGATTGGCCCTTCAGCTTGATATCAATATCACGGTAGCGTCCCTAGCCCTGGCAAGGTTTTGGACGGCTCTTCCCACTTGAGTGTGATAGTCGGGACCACATAAGCTCTATCGTGGTATTTCGGTTAAGTGAAGAGTCTCCCACTGTCTATATCATTAAAATTTGCATATTCATTACTCATGATAATTACCTATCCATGCACATTCAAAAATCAAGGCTTGACTCATTGTTCAGCTTTTGATATAAATGTATGTTTCAGCTTTGAGTAATTCAAGTAAACCATGATGTTATAAAGCTATGCATGGTCATGTTATGGTAGGAGTATGATTTTAGAATGAATGCATGTAGTCTCCTACTAAGATTTGAAAGCTTATGTTTTTTTATTAAATGTTTTAAATGATTTATTTTAACTAGCGGTTTTACTTACCTTGCATAGTCGGTACATTCCACATACTGACCGCATACATTCTATGTTGCGTCGTTTCATGATGCAGGACCTTGTCCTTATGTTCAGCCCCGTCCGTAGTCGCTGGTCAGAGTTAGCACCTGCGTGATTGGTGAGTCCTCATCTTTTGAGGACTAGACTTTCAGCTTCATGTCGTATTTAAATTTTAGACTATGTTGAGCTAGTTGGGGGTCTTGTCCCATCAGCTCGTCCAGATTAAAGGCTTATCAGACTTAGACGTGTATCCAACTTCAGATATTTATTCTATTGTTACATAAAGTTTGACTTCCACTGAGTTTATGATTATGTTTTCTTCATTTTTATTTAATGAGTTAGTTAAATGCTTATTCCATGGGTCAACTTGGGGTCTCTCGGGGTCCCTTGTCCCGTGTCTACGATCCGAGCCTCCGTTCGGGTCGTGACACCAATGCTACTTACTCCTCTCTAACGAAATGGAGATGTTTGAATGAAAAACACACACTTGATCTTCATATATATATAAGGTGAGTCGATGGAAGGGGGTACGCGGGGCCGCCCATATCACCAGCCAAGAGCCTCGACACACCGGCCATAGCGCCTGGCTGGCTGGCGCGGTGCGGCTCCCAATGCACCTGGCCTCCAGCCCCGACCTCCTTCTCGCTCAACTTTATACTTGTACGTTCATTGCCCGATCCATATTCCATATGCCTCGTACTCTAAAACACTTAACATGCGTATGAGCGCATCAGTTGAACGATAGGATCTCACGGGGTGTAACATCATTCCCCCTTAGGAAGATTCGTCTTCGAATATAATCTTAATCTCAAGAGGCTTAACTCTTTTAACTGTTGCTAGAAAATTTCGGCAGAGCCTCCTCTATAGTGTGGACTATCCAAAGAACCTGAAATGTAGAAAAGTCCAACACAAGCATCTCACGAGATGCTTTATATGTAAACAACTAATAGTAATGGTAATGGAATAAACTATATAACATCTGAAATGATCTTGCTTTAACTTAAATTGTCTCAATCTCTATATCATCGTTGTAGATCCTAGAACAAATCAAATTCTCCAATAATTATTAGAGTCTCTCTGTGGAACAGTGCTTCTACACCTTGAGTATCGCCAATTGGATTAATATGAGACAAGGTCTTCTACACGCTTGCATATTGTTGATGGACAGATCCTAGCCCCGAAGGTAACTCTATCTCATAGGCCACTTGGCCAATCTTCCGGAGGATCTAATAACGCTTAATGAATCTATGGATGGACTTGGCCTTCTTATCAGATCTCATAACGCACTTTTTTGGAAAAAATTTAAGGAATACCCAATCATTGCTTCCATCTTTAGCTCCCTACGCCATACGTTAGAGTAGGACTTCCGACAACTCCGGGCTACCGGTACATATCTCCTAATTAGTTTAAATTTTCCCCCCTAACTGATGTAGTATACCTACTTTATCTACCCCTGACCTATCTAATTCAGGTCATCATATAGGGGACCTACCTTTCCACCTTTAACATATCGCCGAGCATTTTAATGGTATACTTAACTTTGCTAGTTGCCTGGGGCAAGAGGTCGTACTGAAGTTAATCTGAACCTCAATCCAACCTAACACCCTTTCCAACACCTAGTGCTGGGTTGTGCCCTTCTGTCGGAAACCATAGACACTAGGGTGTCATATAGACGGAATGTTTCTTTATTCAATTAAGCATAGTCTTTAGCTGAAATGTCATTCTGACCGGCAAGAAATAAGTTAATCTCATTAGCCCCTCAATAATGACCCAATGGGGTCACATTTACGCCTGGTATGAAGTAACTTTGTAACTATATTCAGACTAACTACTTCTTGCTTCCGTGCAGGGACGACGATTTCCTATATTAGCTTTCTCGGTTTTTGCTATCCCGCCTTCCCTTGCTGGTCATTGAAACTCTGTGCCACAACTCGGTAATATCTTTCTTCTTCCCATGCCATTAGTAGTTCTC
Organism: Datura stramonium; assembly: GCA_018107945.1. Taxonomy (NCBI): domain Eukaryota; kingdom Viridiplantae; phylum Streptophyta; class Magnoliopsida; order Solanales; family Solanaceae; genus Datura; species Datura stramonium. The sequence continues at coordinate 11,735 of JACEIK010007381.1, read as the reverse complement.
TTTTTTAACCTGATTCATTTTTGTCAAACGCTAGATGGAGGGAATAACGGACATGGTGTGCCTTTTCTATAATCTGCTAATGAAGTCTTGCTATATTTGGAATGTAGAGTTGACCTCTGGGTTTCAGGAATCTGTCCCCTAGTATCTCAAAGGTTAGTGACTCTTTCTCCTGGGCCTTATCTCTGGCTACACTAGGCTAGGATCTCCGTACTATCATTCCTTTGCCTCCACAACTTGTACTAACATTGCATTATTCAAGGTTACAACCTCACTATCCTCTAAATGTCAGCCCGATGCTCATTTCTCAACATTAAGCGGCAATTCCCAACTCTGTCAACCTGTTATGACTAGGAGGTGATTCTGTTTTTCTCCAGAGTTAGATACTCGTGCCTTCCCCTTACTTCTATAGGTTGAGATCTGGTGTTCGTGCCCCCTGCATTGTACTGACAAGGATACTACTAAGCAAGTCCACCGACCTATATCGTTCTGACTCGCACTCGGGCCAATTTCGTTCATATAGTCTTTCTGTCCTTAAACACAATAAACTAGGGCCATAGACATTATTCTATAGGTATATTCTATCATCATTAGCACACTGCGGCAATATCAGCCTATTTCTAACCTGAGCTTTGCTATTGCTGGGGGTTTATTGCTTATGTACTCCCACATGTACTTGGTTACTATTAGAATTCTTAACCGCCCTCCTGATTCACTACCGTGAGGATCTAGGTTACTTATTTAAACACTAGGGTTCTTAACCACTTCTTAACACTTTCCAGAAGTCAACGAATCTAGCCTTTCTTTACCATTTACTCAAGGAAAAATGGCGTCATTACTTACGCTCTCTGTTGTACTGAAAGAACAAACTGGGAGGTGGAAAATGACCCTATCATTCTATAATAGGGTTAAGGCACAAAATCCAACAAACTCCGAAAGTTGGAGGTACAACACTCGCACAATCCTTCGCATATTTTAGGTAAGACAACATTAACTGCCGACCCTTTCTAATTCTAGATATCTTCTAAATAAGCCAACTCGTATATATACTACACTCCTGCCCTTCTATTTCGAGGCTGAAGGAGGAAGTGGGGACGATACTAGCATATCTATTATCTTATGAGATTCTTGGTTCCCCGGGAGAATGCTGGGGGATTAAAAGACATCTTTTACTTCCTTCAGGCTAATTGTCCCCCAACTGTGGCACCTCACTGGTACCTTCTCCTGCTCTTGTATCTAGCTTGCGGCTAGCTAGAGTCTGTCTTATATCAAACATTACTCTAGACAGATATGACAATGAAAGCTTAGGGACTCAACCCTATACAGCTCGGCTTTATAGCACGATCTGAGAAGAAGGAGGGGCGACCATACTATCATGCCTCGTAGCCTCCTGCTTATCAAATATGGTGAACAACACATTTATAAGTAAGACTCTAATAGTCACAGCTTGCAGAATTCCTAAGAAATGACCTGCTCTGAAACTAAGTTTGTCATGCCCCACCTTGGAAGGCATGACTGGCACCTAATGCCACACTAGGATCTAGGCTGACCTGGCTGGCCATAGGCGCCTCTGGTGCCTACCAGCGACTCAAAATAAGGCAAACAAACTACTATGTCTCGGTTGTAATCAAAGCCTCAGGCCACCAAGGAAATGCAACACTTGTAAAAGAAAACAGCTAACCCAGCCAATATAATAATAAAAGGGATCCTATGTGGGCGACAAGACCATCATGCTATCTAGTTATAACAGGAATGAAACCAAGCAGCTATACTTGGCCACACATAGCCAACGCATAAAATAAGACATACATGGGCCCCACACAGCCAACAATAACCAACTAACAAAATACTGTAGTCTGCAACCCTCTAAAAGTGAACATATTTGTTAGGACGGGGTCGCGGCCTACTCGAATGCTATACAAATAAAAGACAGATAAATCTCTACAACCTGGCAACTTCGAATGAAAGGAGCTGGACAAACTACTGACTCTGAATAGCTGCTAGGAGGTCTCACAATATGTTTGTCTAAACCTACAGGCAAGTATGCAGCGCCCCATAGTTAGTCGTAATTACAATATATACCAAATGTGCAAGGCAGTGTTGAAAAGATAAATACACGTTGATAAAGAACTAAAAGTGAATAACAAGAAGGGGTAGAAATTAACCTGTAAGCTTTCTCATCCATAACCTGCATCTAGTAAAACAACTACACGTATATGAGCTAAGACTATATAACTATACATTTGTAATCTATAACTAGAAAGCAAGAATACAAATAAGAACCTAACCTTTCCCCAAAGCCTGGAAGGTACAACCAGTACGGAATAAGCCAGGGACCCCACAAGCCCTGGCGAGCACACTCTAATCTATATACCCCTAAGATGTTCAATATGAGTCAAAAGGTAACTATAGCCAACCTACCTGGCCCCTAGGTCTGCAATTGAGCCCCTGGAATCCTGTAGCTATGTCTGAGCCCAAAGGGCTCTTGTAACTGCACCCTGGGCACACAAGGCTTGATGAGGGTCAGTGATGCTGATACGGCATAAATATAGAACTCCAACCATAGATGGACTGTAGTATAGACTATGGGCCTGAGTATAGTCCCTTGGGACAACATGTAGCTCCTTGGAGCGATCCATATAGACCCAAAGGCGACAGCACAGCTTGTAACCTTGAGGTTGGTCAATGGAAGGCAATCATAGATGGGGTCAATCCCAACTGTATACTTCATCTTAGTCTCAACCTAGCAACTCTGAAGGCGTGTCTGGCTCTTAAGGCGTAACATGACCAATACTCGCCCCTAGAATAGTCTACATAGCTGCCAATAGGCACACCCCGTGTGCCTATAACTTATAAGAGGATCCTGAGAGTAATCATAATATCGAATGGTCTAGATCGGATAGGGAGAGATTTGGAGTGGCCTAACGATACTCTGAATGTAATGCTAGAAAAGTGAGAGCTCATAGGTGGATTGTAAGATCGCGGACGATAAACTATTAAGTTCCTTTTCTTAGGACAACTGTAGGCTGCCACTTAATCGGACATGCTCTTGAGCAGTGAGCCCCTAACCTTCCCCAAGCGATTTGCTATAATTCTTAGCCTGAAGGTAATATTGTACTACTATAGTTCTAGTTCCTTAGATCTTAACTTGTTCTGTTCATATTTCATATATCTTCTCTGGCAATTCCTAACCTTGTAGGTAAGTTTACCTAGACTTGGTCATTCGTGACAACCCGTAGCTGAGAAACTATAAGAGCAGGCTGGGGCGTTGGCATCACATACAACTACTAATAAGGTTCCCTCCTTAGGGTACTCACAAGTCTATCTGACTCGTATAACTGGGATGACTTCCTGGGTGACCTGTATGACAAGAACTATGTTGACTGAAACTTATAGTCAATGGTAGTGCCTAACTACATGGCCGGCTGTCACTTATTTCACTGGGCAACCCTGGTGCCGCTGACTCTAGGGTAAGACGATCCTATTCAAATTCTAGTCTTGGAAGCGTCAAGGTATGCCAACGGCCTCTTGGCGAGCTCTACTGACAACGTAGACGTCAAACTGAGAGTTATTTCGCCCGGCTGCACCCAATGATGTACAACATATATCAGGCCCAATAGCTACCCATGCACTTTTGAGGCCTTTGGGATGACAGCAAAACATCAAAATTCTACTAGTACTGTGAATAGAAGGACAGAAGAGTTCCTATGACGCTCCTAGCGTGAGGCACACTTAACATACTCTTTCTCGATGAGGGAATACTCTCCATGCGCTTTCTAGAAGCTAACCACAACATAGATGATCATAGTCTACGGACAACAGTTAATCACAACATATATACTCACAATCTATGGACAACAGCTAATTACAACATATAGGATCATTATCTAGACTCAAGAACATAGTTCGTATCATTATACGACGAAAATAACTTTCCGAAGGGATAAGCCTTACCATACCTCGAATGTTGATCCTCGTTTAACTGATGAGTTTAAACCTGTAATTGGCGGTTCCACTCAACTGAAGCCCTTACACGGAGATAATAGGGCTATTTTCAATACTAAATTTGGTAAACAACAATATCTTTCTATAATAATAATAACTATAATTCAACTTTGTTTAACTCGGTCAAAACCCACAATTTCTCGAGAGTTTAGAAGGCAGAAATGCTTACATATTTCCTATGGCCGTTTAGGATTCAATTTGGAGTAATGCCGACCACCTTTACTCATTCTGATTTATCGATTGAATTTTCAAGTAATAACTCTGCAGAGATGCTTCCCATAGGCCTCTAACTTGTTATCCAAAGTTAATTTTCATTTTGATTGAGTTTAGTGGTGTAATTTGACGAAAAATGGAGAAAATCTATGCTACTTACTCTTCTCTACCGAAAGGAAAATGTTTGAACATCACAAACTTGATCATCATATATATATATATAAGTGGGGTTTGGTTGTAGGAGGGCGCGGTGCACCGCCCATAGCGCTAGGCTGGCTGGCGCAGTACAACTCCCAGTGCACCCGACCTCCTGCCCCAACCTGTTGCTCGCTCGACTGCGTACTCGTACATTCGTTCCCCTAGCCTTTTTCCATATGCATCATACTCTAAAACTCCTGACATACGTATGAAAATATCTATTGAATTATAGGAATTACGGGGTGTAACAATATTGATGGAAAACTGAACAGTTAAAAAGCCAGTATGAATTGTAGTTGATGTACTTGTCAAGGTGGATCACTTTATCTTTCCAGTAGACTTAGTGATTCTTGATTGTGAGGTTGATTTTTAGGTCACCATTATCTTGGGGCGGCTATTCCTAGCCACCGGGAGAGCCTTGGTTAATGTGGAAGCGGGCCAATTGAAGTTTAGATTTAACAAAGAGGAGGTCACTTTCAATGTCTACCAGTCAATGAAGTAGCCCAATGAGTTCAGGGTTGTATCAGCATTGATGATGATTCTGAGTTTCTTGATGAATTCTGAGTAATCAAGAGACTTGTGTCATGCTGGGACGTTCAATCAGGAGCTTCTTGGTAGGCATATTATGTGGTGGTTTGGTGAAGTTTCAGTAACCAGACCACCTGCATCGTGCCACAACATTAAATCAAGAACTTCTTAGGCAACCCAACTAACGTAACTTTTGTGTGTTCAGTGTGCAGGTAAAACAAAAACAGGTGGGAGACGGAGAAAATAAACCACATCCTCAGAATATGAGGACTAACCACTAGCAACTCAGAGTCGGAGGTGCGTATCTAGCCACACGGTTGAACCTGGAGACCTGAATCTATATCAAGAAACGATATAGCACAAGAGGCGTGTTTTCAGTACTTGGAATGTACTNTATATACAAGAAGGGAGTAATATAAAACATATTAATAGCAATATAATTGGAATGAGATACGACAATCTTATATGAGATTCACATATTCAATTAACATAACAACATTAATAAGACATACATTATTATAGTAACTGCTGATGTGCAAAAGTAGTAATCGGGAATAATACAAAGGTATGATGCCGTGACTGATATCAAGAGGGTCCCTGCCCGTCTAAGGGGGAGTTCCTGACGATCGAAGGGAGCGTCCCTGACTATCAAAGGGAAATATTCTCAGCTAAAGAGAATCCCTGACTATTAAAGGGAGAGGAGAAGGCTTTGATATACAGGGTCACTGGCTAACAGTATGTCCCAATCAACACAAGGAAATAAGATACTCAACTGACTAAGGATTTGAGTCCCGACTGATTATGGGAAGATATACTCCACTAACGACTAGGGATGTAAGTCCCGACTGGCTAAGAGACGACGTACTCCACTAACGGCTAGAGCTAATCTAAATTAGTATAGCTAATCAGAGACAAGAACATTCACCACTCTCATCTTGAAATACTCATTGTTAAAAGGATTAGAGATATCTTTTAATAGTCACAGGCTCAACAAGATGACATATCAGTCACAGGCTTTATCATCATGATTCACATTATCACAGAACCAATTTCCTCATTAGCTTTAACCTCTCACCCCAAACGAGCATGCTATAAATTCATACAAGGATTATTCTACCATGGAATTTCAATTCCGAACTCACCTTATTAAATAGGTAATATAAGATCATACATGGTTTATAAAACTCAACTCATACTCTATCAAGATGCATGACTTCGTTTATTTAGGTTTACAAATATTTCACACACTTGTCATAATCATTCCTTTTATGAACTCTTTAGCCACAGGCGTTTTAGATTCTAGGATTTTATAAAAAGAATTTTAGTGAGGAAAACAATATAGAATCTGCCCAAGCTTCATAGTTCAACAATATAGAGACAATCTAGTCACGCCCAATAAATTAAATTTAAAACATGGTGATGATACAAAACATACTTCAATTACTCAAGCCCACAACTCCTACTCAACCCAACACGGTCATCAATATCATAATCAAGTCATTAGGGTTAATTATACAATATTTCCGCACTTCCATCACGCTCATGAATTTCTACGATAATCAAGGGAGAAATGAACAATTTCCATTCAATGCTCAAATCAATTTAGGAAGAACACTCAACCTATATTTCATTATTCAAGATAACGCATCAATAAATAATCAAATTAAATTTATAATTGTAGTAGATATAAGCATATAAGAAAAACAAGGAAGAACTTACCCATTTTACAAAACCTACATCATGCTTTTCTAGAATTATGGAAATCGGTATTTAATGAAAATATTTTTGGGGTACAAGGATGGAAGAGTATCCTTGTTGAAAATCCTGCATACCTAGTAGGTGAAAATCCCACTCGAAAATCTTCCTTTAAGCTTGAAGAACACCTTCTTCACGACCCAAACGTACACCCAAATTGTAGGCATGGGACAATGGACCTCGAGAGACCCAAAGTCGACTCATGGCACATGCATACCTCTAATCTCATTAAGTAAAGAGGAATAGTTAGCATAAAACATAACAGAAACATAAACATAACATAACACCAAAAGTACTAAGTGTACACCTGAGCTTAATATCATACGTTTTCTGAAAGCCTCTCTGCATATGATGGGTTGGCCGGGCTACATCCCCAACTAACCCTACCAATACTGAAACATAAATAATATGAAAGTCTATCAAACGGTCCTCAGAACAGAACTCACCAGTAATCTGAGAGCGTAAGCTAAAATGGGCTAAGGATAAGGATGAAGTCAGTACGTGGAAGGTACCGAGTATGCAAGATAAGTAAAACGGACATTTAAAAGTTAAACAAAACTCTAAGTAATGTAGGAGAAGGATGTCATACATGTATCATAAACTTCGTAAGAAAACATAAGGCTCAAAGATTACAAATCATTCATAATGCGTTCATAACCATAATCGTAAGTAAACATTATCAAAACATATGTTGAGCCAAAAACATAAATATAAAAATGCATATGACATGCGGAACAATGGGAGGACTCATCATAACCAACACTATCATGGTAGAGCCTGTCATGATGCCCCAACTATGTCACTCAAGTGGGCAGAGCAGACCCTGGCTTGCCAGGTGAGGGTCGTGCATTCGACATGATATCACATTTGAGGGGATCATTATCAATACATCATATCATTAGAAACCCACTATGGCATGTGGTTATGAGACACTGGCGTAGTCCTTTTAACGTCGGACTGCTCAGTGCTAGACCCGACTCCCAAAATCATGCATATAGGCTCATACATAAATCAATAACATCATGCATTAAAATTTCCTTGGCTAAAATATAACATTTATCATCATTGATCCCCTTTAAAACATGTTTATCCAAGAATCAAAGGCCCTTTTTATTGGCCAACATCATAAATCAATAAATCATGTAATTCCTTTCATAAATCATTAATCATTCTTAAACATCTAGGCATTGCCCAATACTTCATCATATTCAATTCTTTCAAAATATTCTGATAAACATGGGTATCTTGAATTCATTATTTTCCGTCATCAATAAATTCAAAATATTGCGTATTCATCGTAAATCATAACTTTCATGAACTTTCACCAAATGGGCATTTTTGATTTAAAAGATTTAAACATGATTTCAAAAAAAAATAATATAAAACCTACCCATCATTCATAATTCAGCAATTAAAACTCAATTAAATCAAACCCATAAAGAGAAATTATATTTTCATGTATTTGGGTAAAACCCCATAGAATTTGAATTGAGGATTCATGATTACATCGAAATTTTGGCATGGGTGTGAAAGAAATCACACATTCTAAACCCTACATACATGGGAAGAATCAATCTACCACCTCACTGATTGCCCAAAGAGAAATTGGAAGAAGAATCCCTTAGGAAAGTTCTTGGTCACCTCCTAACTTCATAAACTTGCAAGCATGGAAGAAACATACATAAAACATTTTCCCCTACTAAAACCCACTAAAAGGAGCCTAAAACAACGTACTACAGGGCCTTAGCATGAAGAAATGACAGAAATACTCGTACTGATTACGTAGAAAATTGCCCACTGGACCGAACAATGACCGAACCAGCGGGCCGTTGGAAAATACAACGACCCATGGTATCCGCCCGTGCTAATCACTGCCCAAACCCATACCACGTAATCAAACCACGGACATACAGGACGGGTTATCCTAAGTTTCAATGGTCATTCCTTCAGTCGTTGTTTCCTTCTTCTGAAACTCTGCACTTCTATTCAACGAGCCTCACCACGACTCAATGTAAGATACAACGGGTCGTGCTTACCATCTGTTGCTTTCCATTAGAGATCTGGGCTCCCTTACCACCACTCATCACAATGAGTCATTGAAAGCCACAATGAGTCATTGCATGACCTATTAAACTCCCCAACTGCTAAGCCCATCTCCTACCACGACCACTAAAAATGACTCATTGATTCTTACAACGAGTCGTTACACCAATTGTTGACTCCACTGCCACCTGAGCACCTGAGCCCCCGTCTGCCAACAACGGCTTGTGGTTACATACCATGAGTCATTGTACCTCTCGTCCTACAACTTTTTCCCCAACTTCCAACAGTTTTGCATTTTAGCTTCTCGGGTATACCCTTAGGAACTTCCGCGGTATTACAACCTTGGTGAAACACTAGGATCTTGAGAAGAGAGGAAGAAGAAGGAGATTTGAGAGAATGAGGGTTTAATCATGAAAAACCCTTTAAAACGTGAAAGAATGAAAAGCAATGTATTTTAGAAGTTAAAAGCGTAGGAGTTTACAAAAACGCCTCTGAAGAAAATTGGAAAAACTACCCGAACTGATGCCACGACTTACATGACGATTCGTTGTCCCACCCAATGACTCGTTAGGTCCACTAATCAAGTACACTAGAAATTATTAATTCTTTAGGCCACAACCAACGTAACGACTCATCACCACACCCAATGATTCATCATATCCTTTCGTTAAGCACACTGGAAATATCATTAAAACCAAAGCTTTTTCCTCCTAACGACTGACTTGATGAGTTGTTATCATACTTAAAGATTCGTCACATCCATCCATTACCCACTCTGCCTAAGACTCCCTGTCCTCCACCTAACGACCAACCTGATGAGTGATTGCCAGGCAAGATGACACATCAGGTTGTCTGTTTCCACTGGTCTAGCTCACCTCATTGACTTCTCCGCACGAGTCAGACAAGGACTTGTGGGGTCTCCTTATGGTCATTCCCCGACTCGTTCTAAAGCAAAATTTCTGCTAACTTTTCTTGCTGAGCTTCTTCCAACTCCCAACTCTGATCTCTAGGACTTTCGGGGTGTTACAATATCTCCCCCTTGGGAACATTCATCCTCGAATGTTGGTTGAACATACTGAAAGGATAGAGATGAAGCCGATATCTAAGTATCAATAATTCACAGCTAAACACCAACAGAGTATCTAACTCTGGACCAACCCTATACACCAAATCTTAAAATTAACATCCAACATACACACCATGACTCAAGGAAAATCGAAGAACATGATACCAACATAGAACTAGATAAAACATCAAAAAGAATTCTTTCCCCCATTGATCCTACACGGAACTGATACGGACTGATTCTTCATTCTCAAATCACTTGGTACTAAGCTAGGATTCACAATATCTAATCTGACTGAGGCTAAGGAATTCATAAGCACAAATCATTCCTTACATTTTAAACTGACCACATACTCTAGATAACCTGGTTCAACAAAATTTACTAAGCAACTTTCATAGACTGAGTTCGAGCCGACTACACCGAAAAACAAGAATTAACACACATTATTTACTCATAACACTAAAATAAGCAATAAGGACTCATTGGAAAGATTGGTGTCACTGACTGAAACGATTACTTAATCTGCACATAAGAGTCGACACCACTTTAATCTAAACTGAAATTACAAGGGAAGTTATCTAAACCTCGAAGATATCGTCATACTACAATAGCAAGAGCTGGAACTTCTTATGAGCATTCTAAAGATCTAATTTATTTCACATATTCATTATCTCGCCCTTATCTTAAAGTCACCATTCTCTGATTCCCGAATCCTTCCTCAAGTCAGGCTAAGTTACGAATCCTTAACTCATCTTTCACTTCTGACTTTCACGATGAGCCTTATACTAAAGGCCATTCACATCACACATCAACAATATTATCCCACAATCACAACTGAGTTTCTTATTCAACATAGAGGTTGGCATCACATAAAGAATGACACAAGATTCATAATATACCTATGGCCACTATCGGTGCCTTGCCCTTATCATGATGGGCTGAAATAACATAAGAGTGGTTTTGACGATGCCTGCCACCTGGATGAGAGAATGCACCCTGCTGAGACGGGTGGGCCATCAGAGCTGCTGAAGAGGTGGCTGAGAATCTACTTTCGCCTGGCTTAGCCGCTACGCAATCTTGGTGCTTATGGCCCACCTTGCTGCACCAAAAACAAACATCTGAGATGGCCATTCATACTCCCAAATGGTGCTTTCCACAGCTCATACACAATGGGTACGTAATCTCCCTCACTCGAGGTTGATAAGGAACACTGGAAGTTGAAGGTTCTGGAGCTGATGTTTTCTGCTGGAGTGTGAGCGATATCTGACAAATCGACCTCTGTTGGGAGAAATCTAGATCTCCAATCCTGGCCCTCTTGGCCTCTCTCTCCTTTTCTTTCACCTGCTCTACATCCATCTGTTAAGAAAATATTACCAAGCGTGGGAATTCTATGTCCCGGTGCAACATGGCATCCTGCATTCTTTGACCAAGAAGTCTGACACTCCATTCACAAACTGGCTCACTCGGGCCCGCTGGTCAGCTACCATTTCCGGTACATACTAAGATAATCGAGTGAACTCTAGTGCATACTCCTTGACAGTCATGTCATTTTGTTTCAAGTTAATGAACTCCGCCGCCTTTGCCTCCCTTAACTCCCAAGGGAAAAACTTGTCCAAGAACACTGTCATAAATTCATCCCAACCTACGGGACCTACTCCAACTTCCCGACTATCCCTCCACTGACAATACCATATATAAGAAACTCCATTTAAATAGTAGGAGGCTAAGTCTGTGCTCTCATTCCCTGTCACTCCCATGATGCGAGTAATCTTTGGAATCTCCTCCAAAAATTTATATGGGTCCTCATACACCTTTGACCTCAAGAATTCAGGTGGGTTCATCCGAAGAAAATCTCTTATCCTTGTCGCTGCTTCATTTCTATTTTGAGGAGCACGAGCCACTACTTGCTGGTTAATCTGAGTGGTCAGGG
>JACEIK010007380.1:26000-37933 GCA_018107945.1 Datura stramonium | reverse complement strand
ACATGCTTGCTAGATTCATACTGGACTCAATTCTCGACTTCTGAATTCTTTCTTCTATAGTTCACGTTATTTGCTATACTGGATTACTAACTTGCCGAAGAAACTAGCTTTACATACCTTCGCTTCGGATTTCCCGACTAACTGGCAGAGCTCGGTCAGTACTTCTGCTATTTCTCCCAACTGCATTCATATATATATATCAATTATAACTAAATACGCTAATATTCTGGAAGAAAATATCACTTTTAATATTTATATATAGCCCAAACTTTGGCTTATCGAAATACAGTCGAAAACTCGCTATTTCTCGAAAGTCCAGAAGGGAGAAATACTCACTTTAGGGCTAGGAGTATATTGACACTAATTTGGAGCAATTCTACTAAACTTAGCTCGGTAGCACGATGATTCGCCGGCCGAATTTCACGAAACTAAACCCGTAGGAATGCTCCTCGCTGCTTAATACCTCACTACCCAAGGTTATACCGAGTTTGGACCGCGTATAATGGCGTAATCGGAAGGAAATTTCCCCAAACCCTTTGCACCCTTTGTTTATTTTCGTGTTCTGGAAAATAAAATGATAAAATGATAAAATGAAGTTAAAAACTGAAGTTGGAGGCTTATATAGTTGGGACCTATAAGACGCATTCATCGAATGCGATTTTATAAGTCGCATTCGTCGAATGCGATTTATATATGTCGCATTTGCCTTGCGACGCGCCGACTTGGCGCTTGTCTGGTTTCTCCCCGGCCCTTTCCTCACAATTATGGCATTCTAAAACTCTTAACCAACATGCGAATAGGCCATCTACATGTCAAGAATTTACGAGGTGTAACAACAACTATGTCTGAAAGTCATTACTAACTGATGAGTTGTTGGGGCACGCCCCCAACTAACTCTAAAGTCTGACAGAAAAGAACTAACTGAAAAGCAAATAACATCTTCGGAAGATGAGGACTCACCAAACAGACTGCTGCTGCTGGAATCATCGAGAGGATCTACTAACGATGCTGGGACTAAGAACCTACACCTATATCATAATATGATACAACATGGAAAGTATGCATCATTACTTTGAATGTATTGAGTAAGTGAGATACAATAGACATGAAAGAATAAGTAATTGTGCTGAAATAACATGAAATGACCAACTGAAATCTGTAAACTGATAATACTGAACTATAATTGATATGGTCAATAATGACCCTGGCAGATGGTCATAAACATGTCCTGAAACTGAGATATGAAATCGAGCTAAATTGAATTGTACTGAACTGAACTAACAAGGGGGAGAGTCTATAACCGACACATAACCACGTGAGCTAAACGTGGAGTTCGATGTATACGCTCCATCGATAGGACCCAATATACCTTATTGGGGTATAAAGGCATGAACTAGGTGAACACAAATCTAGGGCTCAATGGGCCAACAACCTACGGTGGCAACATAATTCTATAAACCTGGGTGCGCTGGAATCCCGTTCCGCTTGGTGCTAAGTACTACTCCCACTAGATAATCCTAAATTGACTACTAAGTTGATAGCTTGAAGCTGGGGCCCAAGACTAAGTCAGGAATACTTATCTGGTAGTATCCTGAGAGTCTTATCAGACCAGATAACTCTAACTGGTGTTCTAAGACTGGACAGAGCTTCTTATCTAGAAGCATCATAACCGTCTATAGAACTAATTGATATCTGATAACTGATAACTGAGATATGAAACTGGGAGGCATTATTGACACCTCAAGAATTTACTATAGTCAAATTGATCAGCTGACATTTCTGAAAAAAATAACGAAGGTACTAACATTTTGACTGAAATTGAACTAGCATGCAACTGACTGAAAATTCATATGATAATAATAACATGGGAATTGCAACACTGATAGAGTCAAGCAATATTTATATCTAATCAATTCTGCAAGACCCACATTACTGCATTCAAGAACTAGGGCTAAAATCATCATAATTCATGTAAGGAGAAAATGACCAGAATTATTACTATCAACAACCCTCAATACTCAAGAGAATTATAACAGGAAGAAATTCCACAATTTACTAACGATTTAATCCTAAAAGTGAACTTCAGGGCTAGAACTGATAAGAAATTTATGAAAGGATTTTGGGACACAAGGAAAGACCAATCCCCTTATTGAATTCCCACATACCTGGTGGAAGATTACTGAGAAAATATTGAGAAATTGAGAAGAAGATTAAATGCCTTAGCTTTCCCTAAGAGTCTTCTTTGTAACCTCTTTGCTCTGAAGATCGAGAGTTGAGTGAAAATGAAAGGGATTTAGTCGATTATTCCTTTAATTATCTCTAAAATGTGTCCAAAATGACGTAGTTTAGGAACTAAAAAGATGAATAGTTACTAAAATAGCCCTGGAAGAAAAATCTGGAAAACTGGCTGATAGGGACCAATGGGTCACACAACGAGTCGTTGGTTGACACCACGACTCATTGGTATTAGTCATTGGTCTTGGGATGGAAATTTGCTCAGTGGATGTTGGCAACAAGGGGGACCACGACTCGTTGGATGAACCAATGGGTCGTTGGTACCTCTCATGGCCACTGGTAGGGACTTGAAAAAAAATGCTGGACCCCTTCTTTAATGGGTGACACCACGACTCGTTATATCAAATGATGACTCGTCGTTTGAGTCGTGGGTTCCTGGAAAGGGGTTAACTGGATTTTGAGCTGGGAATGCAATAAGTGACAGGATGACTCACTGCTCCTCACAATGGCTCATTTCATGTCCCATTGGTTCTGGAAGAACATCTGATAGTACTGACCACGACCCAGACAATGGATCGTTACTTTTGACAATGACTCATTGTCAAAAGTCATTCTGAGAAATTTTTTTTGATTTTCCCCTGATTTTTTATGCAAGGTATGAGTTTGGTCTAGGAAAGTTTCGGGGTGTTATAATTTTCTTACATATTCGGTACATATTGTACTGACGCACTTGTATGGGGTATTGCATACTTGCCTGCCAGTTTAGACAGACAGGTTTCGGGACCTCCTTAGCAGCTATTCAGAGTCAGCAGACCAGTCAGCTCATTTCTTTAAGAGTTGCCAACTAGTAGAGTTTTGCTTGTATTTTGTTATATAGTTTTTTGGTAGGCCGGGCCCTGTACCGATCAATATTTCTCTTATAGGCTTGCAGACTATAGTTTATAGTTAGTGGTGTGTAGTTGACCGTGTGGGGGCCATATATGTTGTGATTTGAGTGTTGGTTGCATGGGGCCTAGTTATGATACCTGTTAGACAACATGGTGATCTTGTCGGCCCGCATAGGATGATATTGATATTGCACCTATTGGATTAGCTGTTTTTGTGCCGGTTTATTTTGCGGCCTTATCGACCTGAGGCTATGTTTACAGCCGAGATATAGCCATTTATTTTCTTGTTATGTTCTGCTAGCATGCACCAAAAGTGCATATGCCCAACTAGGTCAGCTCAGAGTCCAATGTGGCGCCAGGCGCCAGTTACGCCTCCCAAGGTGGGGCAGGAAAGCTTACATAAAAGATATGGACAAATGGATATAATTCTCATTGTACAAAATAGTACAACATTATACATATTTTCTGGCAAAATAGTTATATAGTTTTTGTGTTCTAGCTTAGACAGCTACATTATATACATCTATAAGATATTCTTTATTTTTTTTCTTTTACATACTTGTATAAACACACCAATACATCATTGATGAATGAATAGAAATCAAGAAAAATTATTCTTTATTTTTTATCTCTGATTTTCTATATGGTATTAGAGCAATTATGAGAAACTAGCCTCTCTTTTCTTCTTTCGTTCTTCCTCAATCTCTTTAACCTGCTTTTTCAAATTCAAAAAATGGTCACGCCTACTAAAGCAACCTCTGAAAACACTAAAAGTAATGCAACGATTTTATCTTCAGGAATTGATCATACTCATCCCTTCTTCATTCATGCTTCAGATTTTTCTGGAATGAACCTGGTGGACTCTCCCTTTACTAAAAAAGGATATGGAGTATGGAGGAGGTCCATCTTAATATCTCTTTTATCAAAGAACAAGATTGACTTCATTAATGGCAATCACAAGGAACTAACTTTAAATTCAATAAATTCAAAGCGCCGAAACAGGTGCAATGATATGATTATATCATGATTGCTCAATTCACTATTAAAAAATAGTTGATAGTGCCATGCAATTCAAAACAATCAAAGAACTCTAGGATGAATTTTGAGGACAAGTTTGGCCAATCCAATAAAACGAACTCCATCACCTGCAAAAATAACTGAGTTACTTTTTGTAGTTCAAATGACATAGCTAAATATAATAAAAAATAAAAATATTATGGGATGATATTCAAAATATCACTATCTGCATTTGTGCTTGCTAGTGTGGAGGAAAAGCAAAGATGTCCAAATCTATTCAGGATAAAACATCCATTCAGCTTTTAGTGGGACTAAATGATACAATCTACATGCTAAGAGCAATATTTTGATGTTTTTTCCTTTACCAACCATGAATCATGTTTATGCTCTTATAATGCAGGATGAGAAATAGAGAGAGGTTTATGTGAACTCTCATTTTTCTAGAAATCTGCTTCCTTCTGGGTTGCAAACTAGTCTTCTCTTGGACAAAAGAGTGGATTCTATGAATCCAAATCAAAGAAGACTACACTAGTTTGCTCTAACGGCAAGAAATCATGACACTCAGTGAATAAATGTTATAGAATTATAGAATTCCCTAGTAATTTCAAGTTCACCAAAGCTAGAAAATTAGAATAAAATGTCAAGAGCAATATTGTGTTCATGGAAGGGTCTCAAGATCACATAGGAGGAAACTTTGATGGTGAAGGGAAAGGAAGGTAGGTTACTCAGGATCAATATTGACATTTGATTTAGGTACTTCATAGTGCCTAAATGAACTAAATCTTAAAGTTCTACCAGTAATTTTTAACTAATACAATGACATGTGCTGGTAATGTTTTAAAAAGTTACCTTATAGAATTATTCACTTCAAGCATAATACATGGATATTGAATTCAGGTGCTACTCCACACATGTATTATGATGCAAGGTTTTTTAGAACTTAATACTCTTAAAACTCCTTGTTTGTTGATCTTTCTAATTCCTATAGAGTTAAAGTTATTCAAGTTGAAGGCGTGTCTCTACACCCTAAGATTATTCTAAAAAATAATTTATTCATTTATATTTTAATACAATCTCATTTCAGTTTACAAGCTATGCAAACAGTTAATCTATTTACTGATTTTCTATTCATTTGGTTGTTTCTTGTAAGAATCTTCAATGAAGAGGCCTTTAATATTTGATGAAGCAAGAATAGGGCTATATCTCCTTGGGTCAAGTTTTTAGTGCCCAAAGAACTTTTGTCAACAATGTTATTATTTTTTTCAATCAAGAAAAATTTAGTTATTTCCTATTTTTAGTTACTTTTTAAATTCCAATAAATAATAGTTCTAATGTAAGAATTTTCTACCTTAGATTAGGACATATATTATTTTAATTGATGAAGAATATCTTTTCAATTCATGTGTTTCATTTTTATTTTAATTCTAATTTCCATATATGCTTTTCTAGCTAGACAAATAAAATTGTCATTTCAGTATAGTGAAATCAATTAAGAAAATTATTGAATCAATTCACATTGACACATCGATCTCTATAAAACTCATATACATGATGACAATAAATACTTCCTCAACATAGTGATGACTATAATAGAGGAATGTATACTTACTTTAAAAATAAAAAGAAATGGTTTCATAGTTTTAAAGTATTTTCAGATAATGATTGAAAGACAATTCAATATTAAGGTTCAAATAATCAGATCAGACAATGCTCTTGACCTAAGAGGAAGTAATTTGTCTTTTGAATTCTTTACTTCTCAAGGTATTGTTTAGCAGACTTCATGTGTTCATACTCTACAACAAAATGATGTTATGGAGAGAAAACATAGACAATCTGCTTAAAGTTTTCAGAGCTCTGTCTCAGCAGTCCAAATTACCTATTTCATGTTGGGGACAATGTTTGTCCAAAGCCACCTTTCTAATAAATAGATTCCCTTATAAAAAAATTTAAAAAATAAAACACCCTATGAGATATTATTTGGTAAGCCACCTACTTATTCTTATTTTAGAAGTTTTGGTTGCCTTTGTTATGCAGCAACAATATCACAAAATAGGGGGAAAAATTGAGCCTAGGAGCTAGTTCCTATGTATTCAAAGGATATCCTTATAAAAAAAGGATATAAATTATTGAATTTCCATAGTAAAAGGATCATAGCTTTAAAAGATATTAAATTTTATCAGTACATATATCCTTACTCTCAATCTTCAACCTCATATTTATCATTTGTAACACCTATTTTCTCAAAAACTAAGTCCATTTCACCACCTATTTTTTCATCACATAATTCTATTCCATCAGCATATGATTCTGAGATATAAGTGAGGTCCCTATCAACTCATTTCCAGAAGCAAAATCCGGATCATCGAGTATTGATATATGAACATAGAATATTAACCTCCTTCTCTAACTTAATCACAAGATCATTCTTCTCCACCTATCACTTTGAGAAAGTTAGATAGAGTTTATAAAATCTTTATATTTAGAAGAATATGTGTGTCATGTTGTTTTTCTAACAGATTTTCTCAATATTTATTTCAGGCAACCGATCACCCCTCCAAACTTTTCTTTTGCTAGTCTATCTCCTTTAAACCAACAAATATTAAACTCCATTTTTAATGTGATAAAACTACAAGCTATGTATTCAAGTGAAACTATATCCAAAATAGTGGCTGGTTTTAGAAAAGTGAAATTGCATCTTTGATTAAAACTTAAATCGGAAAAATAGTAGAGTTGCCATTAGGGAGAAAGGCAATATCTTAAAAATGGGCATATAAAATTAAGTATAATTTTGACGGAAGTATAGAAAGGCTAAAGGTAAGGTTAGTGGTTAGAGTATATATACAAAAGGAAGCGATTGATTTCAATAGGACTTTCTCACTTGTTGTAAAATAACAACTACCAGGTGTCTTTTGGCTATAGCAGTAAGGAAAGGCTGAAAATTTTCACAATTAAATATGAATAATGTCTTTTAACATGGAGACCTAATGAAAAAGTTTTCGTGATGTTTTCAATTGGTATGCACACTTCTAGTTCAAAGCATGTGTGCAATCTCAAAAAATTCTTACATGGACTAGCATCAAAATAGTGGTACTCAGAGTTGGCAGAAGTCCTAAATTTCAAAAGGTTCATTTTATCCTTGAATGACTATTTCCTATTTTTCAAGATATCAGGTTTTGACATTTCTACTGTAGCAATATATCTAAATGATATCATTCTCACATGAAATAATAAAGAAGAGCTACTAGAGTTAAAAGAGCATTTAGAATTCAAAATAAATGATCTAGGCAATCTACATTATTTCGTGCCATTGAAAATTTTCAGAGAACCAACCAATATAATTGTGAGTCAAAGAAAGTTCATTTTAGAATTCTTGACTGAGTTTGATTATGATCATTTAACTTTGGTGTCCTCTCCGCTGGACTTTTCTTCAATATTGAATTTTTCAACTGGTGAATTGTTGGAAGATTCTATTTCATAAGGCTTACTAGGGAAGGAAAAACTAAATTACCTCTCACACACTAGATCATACCTCTCTTTTATAGTTCATCATCTCTGCCAATACATGCAACATCCCAAAACTTCTCATTCCACCATTGCATTGAGAGTTCTTAGATATCTCAACTCCAATTTCAGTCAAAGTCAGTTCTTTTCTATTTATCCCTCTTTCAAATTGCTTGTATTTTGTGATGCAGATTAAGAGTCTTTTCTCAAAATATGATGCTCAATCAGTGAATTCTTATAAGTCAAAATAAATTTCCAATTTCATGAAAATCGAAGAAACAAGCTTCTGTTTCTTTATTGTCGCGAAAGCTGAGTATAGATCCATGAGAAGGGTAGCTTCAAAAATAACCTGACTCACTCGACTACTCATAAATCTTAAAATTTCTCCATCAGTTTCAGCTCCAATTCCTCTTCATTCTGACATTCAACCAGTAATTCACATTGTTTGTAATCTCTTTTTTCATAAACGAATATGTCAAAATGGATTGTTACTTCGTCTGACAACAAGTTCTCTGAGCCATGTCAATGGCATCTCAAGTGAAACAAAAATTAGAGATAAATAAGGCTTTTATTTTCGTATATCAAATTGACAAACAAGAGAATATACCACAACCCTTGGATCAATATATACAAGATTTAGTCTTATCCCTTCAACCTCATTTAAATGATCTCATCTATATACACAAGAAAGGAACACGTGGAGGAAAGCAACAACTAATGGATAATAAATGGATTCATAAACAAATGGGATAAAGGGATATAATTCTCATTGTACAAAATAGTATAACAGTTTTACATATTTGCTCGTTCAAATAGTTGTATAGTTTTTGTTTTCTAACTTAACCAATTACATTATATACACATATAGGATATTTTTTGGTACTTCATTTTATGTATGTGTATAAATACACTATTGGTGAATGAATCGAAAGCATAAAAAAAATAATTTTTGGTCTCTAATTTTTATTTAATATTTTTCAGTCAAATAACATCATATAAAATTAAAATTGGACGAAGTATGTGATAAATAGTGTTGGTGAAAATACTGTAAATTACAGTTGAAACAAAAAAAATGAATAAAAATAAATAAATTAATATCCAGACTGAGGCACGGATATTGCGCTCTCTTTAAGGAGATTCAACTCATTACGGTGTTATCTTCATCGATCCACCAGTAATACTCTTGACTTGTCCCCTCCAGAATACAGCAACCCAGCAATGTCGTATGACTCAAACAACTCCGAATTAGTTGAAGAGTCTAAAGCTCCATCAAAGGGAACACATTTCTTCAACATAAAATTACTCTCTTTTTATATAGTGAATTAGTTGAAGACTTGGAATATTTTTCTTTGTCTCAACTTTCTCTTTCACTATTACCTCAAAATATACTACAGTATTTTCTACACTTCTCATCTTTTTCTACTATTTTTCATACTACAACATTTTCTACACTTCTCATTTTTTTAAGAAACATCATTTACATAGTTGTAGGATTTCTTTCACAAGTAAATGTTAAGAACGTGGATAGTCATTTGAGGCATGATGGGGTAACTAGTGGTAGATTATGACATTAGAGGTTACATCACCACAAATAATGACAACTTTTTTTTTACTTTATGGCCACTAATAAGCCATACACTTTAATATTTTTAATAGTAAAATATTTTTACTCCAATACTCCCCCACTCATTTTAATATTAAAATAAAAGAGTTCATCAATTCAATTGAAGGGAGACTATTATGCATAATGAAGGTGTGTTCTGCATTGAACTTTTACCAGTAAAACAATGATATTTACTCTAGAGTCAGTAATATTCTCAGACTTGAACTATGACTGCTTAGGGAAAATAAGTATCATTGCTTAACATAAAAATTAAGGTGTTGACATAAGTTTTATTAACCAACACATTACGACCTTGTATTATCCTGATTTTCATGAGTGTTTTTGAGTATAAGTGATATCATAGAAAGCGGCCTACTTTCACTCACTTGAAATCTGTCAAGGATGTTCCTGTAATTTTGACACCCCACTTATACGAGATATATACTTTCATTAAGATTATTTTTAAAACTCAACCTCCACAAATCATTACAAAAAAAATGCACTCACATCATAGGGAGGGAACTAAATAAAATGATAGTGCATTTAGAAACAAGTCATCATATGATTCATTTTTCCTATTGAACTTGGTTATAGGATCTTCATTCTCCAAGTTGGATTTTCTCAGATATGACTCAGAAACTTTTAGACTTCAATTCATTCCTCTCGATTTGCTTCAAACCCTTTATCTTTCCAAGACCTTTGTTAGTTCCTCTGCAAGATTATCACAATATTTGATAAAATTAATATTTATGGTACCACTAATTGTCAAATGTGATCTCACAATAAGATTTTTTTCTCATGCGTCTGAATTTACTATCATAATAATAGTTTCGTACTCTACCGACAATGTTGGTTCTATGACAATTAATTCAAATAGAAGAAATTATTTTCAATAAGATATTTGAAATAATAAATTTCTCAACTAATTTTCTTCCTCACTAGCTGAAATGGAAGCAACAAATTCAGCCTTCATGGTAGAGTTAGCAACAATATCTTATTTTTAACTAATAGCACCAAGTATTCTCATATGCATCAAAAAAGCCTTTTGAGTACAACATGATATTATTTTACAAAACAAATCACAAATATTTTTTTACCAAATAAATATATTTGGCTTGCTTGTACCTGCTAAATATTTCTTACGCAATATCAAGGCAAGTGTAAATTAATCACATATATCATATTTTTCAATTATGTAGCATACTCCTTTTTAATTTATTAGTTTTTTTCACTTCGGATTCAAAATAAATAAAAACTTGAATCAAAAGGAGTTTCAAGGCTCGTACAATCAACAAAATTATACTTCACAATTTTTTCAACAAAATATGACTTATCCAAAAAAAATCATCATATATTTTATGATATTTTTTATTGCAAGAATGAAATTTATCTCATCCAAACATTTCATGTCAAAATGACTACTCAACATATTTTTCAAATTTTCTTTGATAATACTCATATTAGAGCCAAAATCTCATGCAACTAATAATTATGAATTATTTCAAGATTAATATACGCACTTGTAATACTTTTTTTAAAGCATTCTTAAAGATGCAAAAATACATTTTTCATGATAAATATTTTTCTCATTTTATCAACCCCCCTATTTTGAGAATTTAATGAAAATAAAAATTCATAAAAGATGTAGTATCACTTATTAATGAAAAATATTAGGTAGAAAATTTTTTACCTTCCCTCCGCTTAAAATTGAGTAAGTAAAAAAAAATATTTTACTCGTGCATCTCTTCCTTTCCATCTCATGAAGAGGTTTAGTGATGTTGAGGCAAGGTGATGTTAAGATCTCCTATCTTGATATTAAAAAATTTTCAAACTATAACAAGAATGAATCTCCTTAAAATTATTGGTGAATATACCATAAATTACAGTTGAAATGCAAAATAAATAAAAATAAACAAATTAATATCCAGGCTGAGGTGTGAATATCTCACTCTCTTTAAGGAGATTCAAGCCCGCTATGGTGTTACCTTCACCGATTCACCAGTAATACTCTTGACTTGTCCCCTCCAGAATACAATAAACCAACAACATTATGACTCAAACAACTTCGGATTAGTTGAAGGGTCCAAAGCTCCAGCAAAAGAACATCTTTCTTCAATATAAAATTACTCTCTTTTTATATAGTGAATTAGTTGATGACTTGAAATAAAAAAATATTTTTGTTCAACTCTCTCTCTTTCATTATTACCTCAAAATATACTACAACATTTTCTACACTTCTCATCTTTCTCTACTATTTTTCATACATCAATACAAGAAAGAAACATCCTTTATATACGTGTAGGATTTCTTACCCAAATAAATGTCAAGAATGTGGATATTTATATGAGGTTTAATGGGGTAATTAGTGAAAGATTATGGATTAGAGGTTACACAAGTTACACCACAAACAATGACCACTTTCTCCACTTTATGGCCACTAATAGGCCATACACTTTTGGGTTTATTTGAAAAGCCACTATGTAATTGAAATTGGTGTAATTATTAGGGTAATAATTACACAGCCTAGTAATTACAGAATATAATAATTACAATGATCTGTTTTTGCCATGATATATTTATAGTGTAATTAAAAACACATTGTTTGGTTGCATAAGCATAATTACACAGTTAGATTAAAATTTTAAAATAAATATTAATTATAAAGAATTAATAGTTGACAAATATGAGTC
>JACEIK010007380.1:12433-25010 GCA_018107945.1 Datura stramonium | reverse complement strand
AGAAAAAATGTTTAAGAAGCGGATCTCAAAGCTTCCTTAATGCATGACCCAAGTGGACACATGCAACATAAAAGTAACTCCATGGCTCCAATATTTAGAAAAATTTTATTGTTGATTTTCACCCATCCCCTTAAACCTGTTTCTTCAGCAGTGACTTAATTTGATCTTTAAACAATCTTTGACCAAATGTAGGTACAATTTCCCTTAAATTTCTTCTAGTACGGAGAGACGACTTTCCATCGTTTGTTCACACTATAAAGAATATTATAGAATAATTAAGTTATGTATACTGATACCGACACTGAAAGACTTATTCTGTTTGTATGGTTTAATCTATTATAGTAAATTCTTCATCATTTTTTTGGTTATATATACTGATTAACCATAGCATATATATGCACTATATGTTAAATTCTTTAATTTCGTGTGTCTATTTTCGTATAATTTAAAATTTTAATAAAAATTTTGATTTGACTGCTAATTCTGCACACTGATAATATAAAGTTTTTTATACACTATCAATATCATTTGACCTATATATATGTATATATATATTTAAGTGACTTGAGTGTATAGATATTTTTTACACCTAAAATGCATAGTCATCTAGTTCTATCGTAGTAGAATATATTATTGAATTTCAACACATACGTAGAGTTAAAATGTAAAGAAAAAATAAATAGGAATGTACCTTTGGCCATGGTTATTCAAGTGTTGTCTAGAATCGTCTTTGTCTCAAGCAAACTTGTAACACTAAAAAGAAAGTAAAATCCTTGTAGTCTTCTAGCCTATGCCTATCAAAGTGTATGCCAGACTGATCGAGTCATATATATTTACTTGAAAAAAAAATTATTATTAAATATATTAACCACGTAATTATCTCCAACGAGAGACACGTTTTTCTTACCTCTGTAGTTAGTCACAATTAAGAAGTTTGTTGAAGCAGGCTTCCGAAATTTCTACGTTGTCACCTATCTAACTGGCGCAACTTCAGAGGAATGAGAGAGGGAAACAAATTATTTCGACACAAGTAGGAAATTTTTATCTTAAGAAAAATAAATGCAGGGGAAAAGAGGGTTGAGAAATGCATGTGCTAAGTAGGGTCAATCAAATCTCAAGTGGAACAAGTGCATGTGCGTTTTGGTAGTTGTTGTTGGTTTTTTTTTTTTATGACTTAAAACAAATGGTTCTAATGGTTTTGGACTACTCTTTCAAGACGTAAGCACTTTAAAGTTGTCACTTTCTACTACTCTTACGTTTACATTTGCCTGCTAAATAATTAATTACCATATCTTATACCTATAATTCAGCTTCTATTTTTCTGTATAAATAGAACTTTGTCCATAAGCTTTAGCTCATATCAAACCTCTTCAATTCCACTCTCTTATCCTCTCTCTTTAAATTAATTATATCAAAATAGGCTCATCCAATGGCTTCAGTTCCAGCACCGGCAGTCCGCCGGTGGGTGACCTTTATGCAANATATCAAACCTCTTCAATTCCACTCTCTTATCCTCTCTCTTTAAATTAATTATATCAAAATAGGCTCATCCAATGGCTTCAGTTCCAGCATTCTCACTTGTCTTCTTCTTTTTAAGCTTTTTTTTCGTCTGTGGTACTTTTGCTGATTATGGAGGCTGGCAAACTGCTCATGCCACTTTCTATGGAGGGGGTGATGCCTCTGGCACAATGGGTATGTCCATACTACTATATTTTTACTCTTTCTTTCCTTTCCTTATAGTTTCAATTGAAGTCAACTTAATTAATTGTATATAGATTATCTTATATACATCGACAGGTGTAAATTTTTTTTACCCTAAAGTATATTTTAACATGTTTTAGCCTGTACTTTATTCTTTTTTGTTTTTTTGAATTACCAATCTCACCTGTTACCTATATATGTTTTTTAGGTGATTTAATAGTGTAAAAGATCTTCTACACTACTCATTAGTAGTTTTTTTTTTTTTAACTAAAAGAATGTTATGTGATTGACCAAATGCAGGGGGTGCCTGTGGATATGGAAATTTGTACAGTCAAGGGTATGGAACTAACACTGCAGCACTAAGTACAGCACTATTCAACAATGGTTTAACTTGTGGGGCTTGTTATGAGCTCATGTGCAACAATGAAGCTCAATGGTGTCTCCAGGGGACCATTACAGTCACTGCAACCAACTTTTGCCCTCCAAACCCATCCCTTCCTAACAACAATGGTGGTTGGTGCAACCCTCCTCTCCAACACTTTGATTTAGCACAGCCTGCTTTCTTGCAAATTGCCAAATACAGAGCCGGTATTGTCCCTGTATCTTTCAGAAGGTAATTCAGAATATAGAATCAGTTGGTTCGACCTTATATTATATGTGTAGATTTCAATTTTTTTTGGTTAACTCCTATATTACTAATCAGTTGGACATTTACAGGGTGCCCTGCGTGAGAAAGGGAGGAATAAGGTTTACAATAAATGGACACTCTTTCTTCAATTTGGTTTTGGTGACCAATGTTGGGGGTGCTGGTGATGTTCAATCAGTTTCAATTAAAGGGTCCAACACTGGATGGCAAGCAATGTCAAGGAATTGGGGCCAAAACTGGCAAAGCAATTCTAATCTCAATGGCCAGAGTCTTTCATTTCAAGTCACTACAAGTGACGGAAGGACCCTCACTAGCAACAATGCCGCACCAGCTAACTGGCAATTTGGTCAAACTTTTGAAGGGGCTCAATTTTAAAAATTAACTATAATTTAGGGGTTTTCAACTTCCTAATTTGTATATGGCACGAAAGGGTGAGTAGGTTTGGGAGAAAGCTCCTCGCGTGGGAGTTTGGCTCTATTGCTGTGGTGGCTGGTTTGCGCCCGCTTAGGCCTATAGTAGATATGATTGGATCTTTGAGTTGAAATCTTTTGTAATTTTCCCCCCTTATTAGAGATATTCAACTCGTGGCCCATTTATGGATTTGAAGGCCACTTGAATATCACATAGATTTGTCTGTTAGTGCCTAATTCATTGTGTAAGCAGAATTAGGGCGACTTAATGTGATCACATTATCCTTTCTTATAATAGCTTTGGTATATTTACTTCTTATGCATATTTTTTCGTGTTTGCCTTTCATTTGAATAATTTGCTTCTAAAGGCAAGTGACCCATAATAAGATGAAAAAAATGCTTACACTAACCCGTCTCTGTTTTACCCCGACTCCGTGATGCCATTTTATAATCTATGAATTTGTACATGGGGAAAATTTCATTTACATACAGCCCAATAATTAAATTACAAATTCATAACACATAAAAGGTATTACAAACCTATGCCCAACAAAAAAAGGCCCAGTTATAAAAAGGGCTTGAATATTAAAATAACACCCTTATTTCTCATTCCAATGCTGAATGTGATGGAGAAAAAAATTGGCAATTTCTACTCCTCCAATCCTATAATGGAGATTTTGTTGGAAGAATTTTTTCTCATTTATTTTTCAATCTTCCACTTCAATCGTATAACAGTTAGTAAAAAAGGGAAAGGAAAGAGCCTGATTTTAGGGATTCTTCGAATGAAAAAAATAAAAGAAAATATTGATTCTGATTCAATTTTTTTCAATGGAATTTATCCTATATACATTCAACATATTTCGTTAACAAAATTTCAAAAATAATTTTGTTAATTTCGTTAGAGAATGAATTATTGAATATAGTTTCAATTCTAAAAAGTTAGTTGCAACAATTTCAAAACAGATCGGGGCTGGTTTTGAAGTTGAATATCGAAGAGATCAAGTTTATTTTGAAAGATGATTTACCGCCTATGCTAATTTACAATCACACTGATGTACATGTGTATATTAAATTGAAGAAAAAACTTTAGAACTCACAGTTTTTTCTATGTGTATAATAGGGAAGAAGTTGTCAATTTGTGCCAGTTGTTCGGGTGGTAATTTGGATGTTATGAGTCTAGTGAGCATAAATAGAGCATACCCATATAAAAGATTGACAATGCACATGCAATAGATATTATTGAGTCTAAGAATGTTGAAGGAAATAGTGAAATTACTAAAAGTGATGGTTTTGGTATGATAGAAAACGTTTTGATCAAAAAGATTATGGAGAATCAGATTTACTAACACAAGGATACAATTGTTAATGCAATAAAGAATTCTGTTGTGCACGAGAAGTTTCAGTTTAAGTTGAAGAGATCAAGTGCAATAAGGTATAATATAAAATTGTATATTCTGTTATATATTTACATAGATGAGTATAGAATATGTTTTCATGTACCGTATATATGTGTTTTATGGATATTCTTATAGATATTTATGTATAAATTTGTATTAAGAAGTTTCAAATCTTTATCACTATGTATCACATTTTCTGAGTGGATGAATTATGGTTGAAGTTTCAAATTTTCTAATGTTCGCACATGCCTGTTTGCTAAAGGATACTTAAGGCAATGTCAAGCTACTTCAGTTGTAGTTAGTAGTATAGTCATGAAAGCTTATTGATCTAAAAACAATTGCTCTTCAAATGATAAAAGAAGTGATATGCAATTGAATTACGGGTTAACATGACATGATAAAAGTGTGTAGAGCTTAAAAAGGCAATGAAAATAATAAGAGGAAAACCTAGTAAATCTTATAGGGAGTTGCCAAAGTACCTATATATGTAAGAGAACACAAATTTAGGATCGATTATAAGGTTGCATAAGTCGAATGAAGGATGCTTCCTATTAATTTGTTTGCGGCCTACTATCTGAAAGAGAAAGATTCTTTATGTAACTATGCAAGAAGATAAAATACAAAATATGTAAATCAACATAAGTATTTTCACATGGAAACTTCTTGCTCAAGGGAGACAAAACCCACGACCTACTTCTCATAGAATTTTCCAAAAACTCTTTCACTAAGCATGAGCAATCTAAGGTTACAACCTCTCTTATACCTAAGGAATTGCTTCTAACATCCCCTACCTCTACCCTCAATAATTCTTCAATTATTGGTTCTTTCTCCTATCTCTTCAATGGTTCTATCCAAGCAAAGAAGTCTCTTTATAATACAAATTAACACCTCCTACAATCAACTAAGAATGTAATCAAAATCTTATTTTGGAACCACAATAATCTAGGTATTATAACACAAGAATAGTAAAGATATAACTTGATAAGAACATGTTCTCTCGTTGTAGCGGTTTACTCTTTTCAAGATTCTTTGTGTAGGCTCTACTTTTACTACCTCTTCTTTCTCTTTGGTTGTTGTTAAGCTTTAAAGTTTTTTATCGTATTGTATTTATCAAATTAAAAAAACTATCTTGTAGTTCTCCAAATTCAACCAAGACTTGGTTCAAGACATTCTAAGAATCCAATTCTTATTTGACTTAGATTTCTTCTCCATGCGCACATGGCTAACTTCTGCTAATTCTAAGCTAATTTTGTATGTTCAATTTATGGTAATATTTTCATAACTTAAACTCCAGTTCCATGTAGAATTGTATTAATTCTTAATACTAATCTCCAAATCTACATAGAACAACTTCTTCAAATAGTCTCCAGGTCTTCAGTTCTTTGTCTAAAGGACCAGTTCCTCTTAACAGTTGCTCTAGAGTGTTGTCTGTTGTACTCGTTCCTTTTGGAGATATGTTAAGTATCTATTTCTTGTACTTATTTTTTTATTCTCTCTTGTACATAGATTATCACTTGTATAATATTTGTCAATCATCAAAATACCACATGATCTTAAATGTAGATTTAGATATCAAGATAGCTCATGGAAGCATAATAATTTTCCGCTCTTGATGATAACAAACTTATAGCAGCTTCATACTTCTGCATATGTACTCTGTAGCTTAATTAATATTCATATTCTCTTTATGTGCATCTTCCCCATTAGGCATAGCTTCTATGTTGATAATCTCCCCTAAGAACTAACATTGTGTTGATTTAATACTTTCAAGCTCCATGTTGATTCAACTTCTGACTTTTGTAAAATATTAAGTTCACTCTAGTCAATGTAAGCTTTCAACAAGATGTTAAGCATACTTAAGTTTTTGTAAACTCCAATAAGGTTTGTAACTTTGTATTAGCCTATGTAGATATTATCTTTCATCTATTATAGTCCACTAGATGGCTAGGTTTGAGAACCTGATCATAAGCATGTGTCTGCTTCAAAAGAACATATTTTTATCTTTTGCATAAGGACCAGGTTCTTTCTTCAAGGAATTTTAATTTCTAAATCTTTCTAGTGGTCTATGTATGACCAAGTTCTTTTATAAGTAAGAACCAAGTTTCTTTATAATTTATCCTAAAAACAACACTCTTATTTTTCATTTTCCTTCCAATGTGATCATCTAATGTCAATTCACTGTTATGATGACACATGAACTGGATTTATGATGGCACATGAACTGCTATATTTTTTTTGTTTTGGCATTAGTAATAAGCAAAAGGAGTGTCATAGTAACACAGACTACTTTGATGAAACTCAGGAATTTTATATTAAAAAGGAACTATCATTATATAACATGCATCATCTAATAGCTACATTAATCTACCTATAATTGTTGTCCTTTCTACAAACTATACATGTAAAAATACCCTAATAGGGTCTTAGAAAATTTTAATTAAGACACGATGATA
Source organism: Datura stramonium (assembly GCA_018107945.1). Classification (NCBI taxonomy): domain Eukaryota; kingdom Viridiplantae; phylum Streptophyta; class Magnoliopsida; order Solanales; family Solanaceae; genus Datura; species Datura stramonium. The sequence goes on along the minus strand of JACEIK010007380.1, from coordinate 18,403 downwards.
AGAACTAGGACTTAAGGACTGAGTTGTTTACAGACGGCAGGAGTGATGTAGGCTAGAATTTTATCAATTCCAGCTATAACAGCTTTTTGGTCAGCCCAAATTTCATCTTTTAGTTCCTCCACCTTCAACTTCAACTCAACATTTTCAACCTCAATCATTATTTTCTCTTTCTTTGTCTGTTCAAGCTCTTCTACCAGCTGTGTGATCATACTGCTACTCTTGGAACCTGGTAATTTGAAAGCAAATCACATTTAAGTGTAGATTTGCTGATTATGTCGTTTTTTTTCTTCTTTCCTACTCCTAGGGACACTTCAAAGTGAGTAAACACTTCTGTTACTAGAATTCATATGGTAAAGCATGTGAATATTTTTCTTCTCTAGTCATGTTCTTGGACTTTAGAGAGGGAAGATTCACCAACATCTCTTAGTTAATTATATCCATAATGATCATATTTAGATAATTTGCATCACATCTTCTTTCATAATCAACAAGGATGCATTTACTCACCAACTCAAACATGAAGTTATGAGCAGTAGTCATCTCCCTTTTATACACCTTTCTGAGCTCTTCTACATCCCTTTTTTGGCCATATTTAGCAGTCAGATACACCTTACTTTTATTTGGTCCATATTCAACCTACTCCGTCTTTACATACTTATCATACCCAACACATGGTACTTTCAATGTCTCCTAGATGCAGATTAATGAAGGAGATTTTTACCCTTTTTACTACAACCTTCATTATATCATTCTCAATTAATTTAAATTTCTTTTAAAATTAACTCTGTTTTCTCATAGATGAAGATCACAACTTGTGGAATATCATATTGGACGGAGTTCTACCATACCTACGAAATTGGATGAAGATGAAACTCAAATACCAAAGGAAAATTGGAGTACATGAAGGAGGAAAAACTTGCTGCGGAGATTAATGCAAAGCCAAAGAAGATTTTGGTATGTGGAATTAGTCCTGATGAGTATAATTGAGTCTTGTCATGTATCAGTGCAAAACAAATATGGGATGCCCTCCTTACTGCTCCTGAAGGAATCAATCAGATGAAGAAGTCCAAGATCGACATGTTTAATTGTTAGTACAACTGTTCAGGATGAAGGATAGGGAATCCATTGATAACATGCACACCAGGTTCTCTTCCATCGTTAATGAGATGTACTCACTTTGTGGGACCATTCCCACAAGTAAGGCTGTAAGAAAACTTTAGAGTGTCCTATCTGAATCTTGGGAAAACAAAGTGGAAGCCATCTTTGAGGCAAGAGATCTTGATAAACTGACTATGGATGACTTGATAGGGAACCTAAAGAATTATGAATTCAAGAAGTCTCAAGAAAGAGAGTTGACTAGTTCCCATAAGGAAAAGAACCTGGTCCTTAAGGCTACTACTTTTGAGGATGATAACGTGACCTTGCTTACTCGAAAATTTCTGTGAATCATCAAGAAAGGTTTTAATACTCATAAGAAGAATGCATAAAAATTCATTGAGAAAAATCTTTGAGATTTGATCTGCCACAAGTGTGGTGAACTTAGTCACTTCATGAAGGAATATCCTAAATGGGAGTTAGAACACAATTATAATTTGGCTGAGAAATCTAAGGAAGGATAGAAGGATCATATTTAGATTCCCAATAGAAGATTCACCATGAAAGAAGAAGATAGTTTGGTGAAGCGAGCTTTAGCTACCATGGGAGATAGTTCCAGTGATGAATCTGAAACAACTACTGAACAAGATGATTTTTATCTCTTGGCTATATATGATTCTGATGATGAGGATGTGATGGCTTTAATGGATAACTTAGACCCAGACAATGAAGAAGATGGAAACGAGGTAAGCTTCTTAGAACTCAAATCAAAAATAAAAAGTTATTCTCAAAAGAAGTTAACTTCATTGTCTTTTGTTCTTATTGATGAATATAACACTCTATCTATTGAAAATGAACAAATCATGAATGCTTTTGCCTCTCTCAAATTTAATAATAGAAAACTTGAGGAAGAGAAAAGAGACTTGTTGAAAAAAGGAGAGGAGTGTAAAAAATTCTCAAGGAAAATCATGAAAAAGGAGAAACCATCAGAAAACTCACTCTAGAGTTAAAAGCATTGAGCATTGAGATTCAAAAACTTCAAAAAACTTTACAAAACATCAAAGCTGAACTAGAAAAAAACCTTAAAATGGACCAGGTCCACTGAATTTCTAATCTCTATGCATGAAAATCACTCTAATAAAATATAAGGATTAGGATACAAAAAATAGCACATACAACCTTGAGCATAGACCTAAATTGCATCAAGTTTTCTGTTTTCACTGTGGTTTAACAAGACATTATCAAGATCAATGCATAATCAAGCAAAGAGCCATAATGAAAAAATTTGAATATGCAAGTCCTTGATCAATGCTTGTAAAAGTCAAATTCAAATCTGGAAAATTGAAAATAAATAGGAAGGCTATTTTTCCACAATGGACCAAAAGAGATCTAATTGATCCATTCAAAAATGGAAAGGGACCTAGCTAGTCTGGTACCCAGATCTAACTTCTAACTTTGTGTGCAGATGAAAGTGAGAGAAAGAAAGGGAACCTGGTACAAGGGTTGTGCGTGTTCCAGGCATATGACAAGAATAGTGAAAAACTTTCTCTCACTCACCAATCACAAAGGCAGGAATGTGGCATTTGGAAATGGAATGAAGGGTGAAATTGTTGGAATTGGCAAAGTTGGGCGATCCATGTCCTAAGAAATTGATAATATGTACTATGTGAAGGGGTTGAAACACAATCTGTTGAGCATTTCTCAAATGTTTGACAAAGGAAACTCTGGTTTATTCACATCAGCAGATTGCAAGGTTACCAGCTTGAAGACAGGGAGCCTAGTTCTCAAAAGACAGAGATACAAAAACATGTATTAGGCAAATATCATGGATCCCATAGGAGAAGAGCTTTATTGTTTGAGTGCTTTGATGGATAGCTCTCTACTCTGGCACAGACGCATAGGTCATGCCAAATTTTCACATCTGAATAAGCTTGTTGGTAAGGAACTGGTACTTGTTATTCCTAAAACCAAGTTTAAAGATAACTTGATTTGTAATGCCTGTACAAAAGGAAAACATGTGAGGTCCACTTTCAAGTACAAGAAGGTAGTCAGTACTACCAAATGTCTACAAATTCATATTGGACCTATGCAGTCCTATGAGAGTCACAAGTATAGGAGGCAAGAGATATGTGTTTGTCATTGTAGATTTATTATACTAGGTTCACTTGGACACTATTTTTGGCATTTCACATGTGTTTTTAAGCACAAGTATTAGGGGTCCAAATGAGTTTGAGTCCCCGTCTATAGTATAAGGGGTGAATCCATTAGTTTATTTCCACCAAGCAACCTTGAATTTCTAGGTAAGGAACTAGGTCTTTTGTCATACCCCACCTTCGGAGGCATAATTGACACCTAGTGCCATACTGAGATCTGACTGACCTGGCTGGGATTAAGCACGTCTAGTGCATGCCTACAACTTAACTTAAGAAAACAACGAGCTATATCTCAGTTGTAAATACAGCCTCAGGTCGACAAGGCCGTATAGCCACCTGTAAATAAAAACAGCTAACCAACAACAGGCAACAAAAGGGATCCTATGCGGGCCGACAAGACTATCATGTTGTCTAGTTATAACAAAAATGAGAGCGAGCTACAATAATAGGACCCACACGGCCAACACACAAAACATAACTAATTTAGGCCTCACACGGCAAACAATAACCAACTAACTGACAACGGTAGTCTACAATCCTCTAAGAATACAAATAGTGGTCGGGACAGGGCCCTGACCTACCCCAAATGCTATACAAGTGAAAGACTATAACCTCTACAACTTGGAAACTCCAAACTGGCCAAACATCCGACTCTGAATAACTATTATTGAAAAGCTTGAGCTCTGTTTGTCTAAACCTACAAGCAAGTAATGCAGCGCTTAAGAGTAGACGTCAGTACAATATGTACCGAATATGTAAGTCAATACGTAAGCTATTACAGACTGAAAGTAAATAGAGAGAAGGGGTAGAAATATTAACCTGTAAGCTGGCTCATTCGTAATATATGTCTAGCAATGCACTATATGTATGTAAAATACGATTGTACAATCATATATTCATAGGCTATAGCTAGAATAAAAGAATACAAACAAGAACCTAACCTGGCCCCCATAAGCCTTAAAGGTACAAGAAACACATAAATAACCTACCGGGACCCCCATAAGTCCTGGAAAGTACACCTCAATATATACACCCCTATCCAAGTTTCTATAACTATACTAGTGCTATATCTAACCTACTTGTCCCCATGGGTCTGCAACTGAGCCCGCTTGGCAGGATCTGTAGCTGTGTCTGAGTCTGGTGGAATCCTACTGTCTGCACCCCGGGAACCAGGCTCGACGGGGGTGTGGTGCCAATATGGCATAAAAATAGTCTAGCCATGGAATGGACTGTATAAGGCCTTGGACCTCATATTTGTCCCTCGCAGACGGCATACCGCTCCTTGGAGAGATGTCATCTATCCCCTCACACTGACGACACACCTAATAACCCTAGGGTGGTCATGGAAGGCTCCTGAGTGAGGGCAACCCCAACCAAGGTGCTATACTGAAATCTCAATCTAGCCACTCAACATATGTATCTTGCCTTCTGGGCCTAACGCTATCGCTGCTCGTCCCCTAGGATAGTCTACAAGGATGCTAGCAGGCACACCCCATGCACCTGTATCTGATTAGAGGATCCTGATAGTGATCATGATCTCTAATGGTCTAGACTAGATATGGCGAGATTTGGAGTGGCCTAACAATACTCTGAATGTCCTACCCAGACAACTATAACTCATAAATAACTGTGGGGTCGTGGATAACTAATTACTTAGTTCCTCTACTTAGAATGACTGTAGGGCTATTACTGACCGAACATTCTTTTGAGCGATCGACCCCTAACCCTCCCCAGGAAGCTTACCGACATTCTTAGCCTGTGGGTAATACCGTACTATCATGGTGCTAGCCCCTTAGAACTCATCTTGGTCTTCTCAAATCTTATATGATTTTTCTGGGTGATTCCTAACCTTACAGAAGAGTTTACATAGTCTTAGACACTCTCGACAATCTATACTAGAGTATCTTATAAGAACCAGCTGGGGCACTAGCCCTGCCTCTAACTGTTAACAAGCCCCCTTCCTTAGGGTACCCATGGGTCTATTTGACCTGGATGACTGGGCTGGCTTCTTGGGCGGACTTGTATGAGGAATGCTAAGTTAAGTGAGACTGACAATTACTGGTAATAGCCTACTAGATGGTAGGCTGTCACTCAGTTCACTAGGCAACCCTAGGCTGCTGACTCTAAAGTATGGACTTTCTATCTAAATTTCTGTCCCTGGGGCGTGAGGGTACGCCAATGTCCTCTAGGCGTGCTTTCTAGACAATACAGGTGCCAAACTGATAGTTAAACCACCTAACTGTGCCTATGCTGTTCAACTGACTAACTCGGGCCCAATGACTATCCAAAATCTTCTAAGGTCTAGGCCTGACAATAAAACATTAGCATTCTGCTAATATTGTAAACAGAAGAGATGGAAAGTCTCTATGACGCTTCTAGCGTATATCATACTTGACATGTTCCTTCCCCACAAGGGATACTGCAAAATAGTCCTTATATGTTTTCTAACAGCCAACCACAATATATATACATTCATAGTCCACAAACAACAACTGTCTGCAACATATCTAATCGTAATTAACTGATAGCAACTATTTGCAACTTGTGGAACCGTTATTTCCAGTCAAAAATATAAGTCGTATCATTTAAGATGAGAAAATTGTACTGGTCTCAGCTAATAGCAACATCTAATCACAATAGACACAGTTATGGTTCTCTTATTGGGATTCAAACTGTATTATAATACTACAAGAACTAACTTGCCAAAGGAATTTTCCTTAAC
>JACEIK010007379.1:39576-76400 GCA_018107945.1 Datura stramonium | reverse complement strand
CTAGACATCATGGTGGCCTTGTCGGCCCGCATAGGATTCCCTGTTCTTGCTTGTTTCTGGCTAGCTGGTTTTCTTTTACAGGTGGCTATAAGGCCTTGTCGGCCGGAGGTTGTATTTACGGCCGAGATATAGCCCGTTGTTTTCTTGAATTGGGGAGTAAGCCTACACCAGAAGTGATTAGGCTCAGTCAGCTCAATCAGTTCAGATTCTAGTAGGGCACCAGGTGCTAGTCATGCCTCCCAAGGTGGGGCGTGACACATCCGACCATTGGAACTTCACCTTTTTTCTGAGTCAACCTGGTCAATGGGGCTTGATGAGCCCGCAAGTGTACGGGTTGTACAAGTAATATAGTGGCTCTTTTTAAGAACCGGAATGTCGAACCCACAGGGACTGGACCCATTCCTCTAACCATTCCTCTAACTATCCATTTCTAGTGTGCTTTTAAATACCTAAAGTGTTGGTGATAGACATTTTCTCGCTTGAAGAATATTTAAGTCTAAGTTTGGGTCAACGACATATTCTGGAAAGTGCCTCTAGGAGCAACATAGAGTCAAAACCAGATAATCATGCGATAATACGATTTGCAATGGAATAAGTATAGGACTATCAATTGTTATTTCACATAACTGGAATTGCATGTTCATGGTCTTTCGAGCCTCTAAACACGTAATCTAGCCTCACTGCATCATTGTGAGCGAGGAGTTTAATTCTTAGTCGCGCGGGCAATCATTATGTTGTGGTTTACGGGGAAACGATTAGGAAAAATTTCGCATGCTCCAACCATTTAACTCAACTTAGAATCACAACTACTTCTTCGAGTGTGATGTGACATCCCAAATTGGTCTTTCATAACCCCGTGTGTCAAACTAAGCAAGTGTTAGGTATATTTCTATCCAAACACGGAACCTCTCCCGAGAGTCATTTCCATGCTCCCTACATTCTCATGTCCTGACCTAGGTAATGCCTTCAAGCTATTTCCTAAGCTAACAAACATGCTTTTATGGTGATCAATCATAAAAACAATCCAGCAAATCAGGAATGCAAGACGAAAATAACAATCAATAACTCAATTCCAAAACAACATCATAGAATTACAATCATAATCCATGGCTTCAACCCTAGAGGAAGGGTTCTAGCCCTTCATGTTCATAAAACTACTCTAAACTACTATTAATCTACTCCTAAACTACATACTTACATGAGATTGGTAGATGAGAAGGGAATTTGATAAACCCTAGATGAGTTCTCCTAATTTCTCCCTTCACTCCTATGCAGTTTTCCAGAATAAAAATCGTGACCAAATGGAAATAGGAGCTAAGGGTCCTATTTATGGTAAAATGGAAAACGTGCTTAATTTGGCCTGTCCTGGAATGGCCTGCTTTCACGGAGTGTATCGGGGTGGAGCACTGCCTCCGCGCGAAAGCTCACTGGAAATCAACCTGAAAATCGGCCTCGGCAGCACCTTGCCGCGATGGCAACGGGGCACGCTGCTTGGGCAGCGCGTTACACACCCTTGGTCGCGGAGCCACTCCCGCCGTGGGCACGTTGCCAACGCAAGCAGGGGGTTGTCTGGGCAGCCTGCCTGCCGCACGTTGCCGACGCGCAGGGTGGGCTGTTTTGGGCCTCCTTTGCCGTTGTTCGCGTGTGTGTTGATTCCCTTCTCCAAGCCTCTACTTCACCAACTCATGGATTAGCTCCTCAAAAGTCATCAAAACCTACAAACAAAGGCTAATCATGTTGGTTAGCACATATCTTCACTTTTATATAAAATCACATGAAAATGTATCAAAATAGCTTAGACAACACGACTAATTTAAGCTATAAAGCGTATCACGGGCCCTATATTTTTTCCCGTGATCAGGGCTGCAATTGATGAAATGCCCCCAACAAATCTTCGAAAGTAGCCTGCTAAGCCCAAGAAGCTCTGAATATTTAAAGGATTCACCGGTCTGGGCCAATTCTTCACCACCTCGATCTTCTAAGAATCTACCCATGCCTTCGCTTGATACCACATGACCCGTAAATGCCATCGAAGTCCAACCAAAATTCACACTTACTGAACTTTGCATATAGTTGACGATCCTTGAGGGTTTGCAGCACTTGCCTTTCAAAATGAGTAGCACGCTCCTCCTCACTCCGGGAGTATATAAGAATGTCATCGATGAACACCATCAAAAACATATCCAGATACTACGTGAAGACTGCCTTTATCAGATCCATAAAAAGCTGCAGGGGAATTGGTTAGTCTAAAAGACATAATAACAAATTCATAGTGACCATACCGAGTCCTAAAAAAGGTCTTCGAGATGTCACTTCCTCGAACCCTGAGCTAGTGCTATCCAAACTTGAGATCAATCTTGAGAAGCACCTGGCACCCCCGAAGCTGGTCAAACAAATCATTGGTCTGCAGCCCTGTTCTTACCCAACCTTGTTCAACTGCAGATAGTCAATACACATGCGAAGGGAACCATCCTTCTTTTCGAACAAATAGAACTGGTGCACCCAAGGGGATCGCTCTGTCTAATGTAAATCTTATCCAATAGATCCTTTAATCGATCCTTCAATTTTTTAGCTCGGCTGGAGCCATCTTGTAGGGAGTAATAGAGATAGGTTGCGTATCGGGTAAGAGATCAATGCTGAAGTCGATTTCCTCAGAGGAAATTACCCGGCAATCTATCGTAGAAAATATCTCGGGATACTCACACGCCACCGGAACTGATTGAATAGTCTCGGCCTCGGACTCAACATCCTTAACCCTAACTAGATGATACATGCAGCCCTTAAAATCATCCTCCTAGCCTTAAGATAGGAAATAAATCACCGCTGGTATTGCCGAAACTACCTTTCCACTCCAACACTCGACTCACCCAAATGAAATTCCACCACACGGGTCCTACAAGTAATCGAAGCATAACATGCAAACAACCAGTCCATGCCAATAATAACGCCAAAACTAATATGGCTAACTCTACAAGGTCTGCGGAGGTAACCTTATGCAACATATTGACCAGGCATTCTCTATATACTTGTCTAGCTATGATCAAATCACCAACAAGGGTCAAACTGAAAATAGCTCCCGACAAGGTATAGGACTAACTCCAAGGCTACTAGCAATGTAAGGAGTCACGAAAGACAAGGTAGCTCCCTGGTCTAGCAAGGCATAAACATCAATATGAAAGACACGCAACATCCGGTGACCACTTCGCGAAGTCCCCCGCCTCCCCGGTGCGAGGCAAGGGCATATAATCGGTTTTGGTGTTGTCCGCCACTCCTGCCTGTCAATGCTCGCGGGAGCGAAACGGGCTGGAGTTGCTGCTGACCTGGTGGTATGTGCACGACCCCTATATTTTTCTAAATAACTAGCCATAACCTGAATGAATCGGCCTACCCGCGCCCTCCGATCCATCACTAACTCGGGCATACTTCTCACAAACGGTGAATCCCAAGCGAATACTCCAACACCTGCCATCTTTCCTCGCTTGAGGTTCACAAACTCCGTTGCTTTCAACTCCTACATCTCCCGAGGGAAGAACCTATTGAGAAAAGCCATGTGGAACTCATCCACCCTTGATAGAGCCTACTCCCTCTCTGCTTTTTCATGCTGTCCTTTCCATTGCTTGTACCAAATATGTGCGGCCTCTTTTAGCTGATAAGAGGCCAAGTCCACACACTCCCCCATTTGTCACCCCCATAACCTAAGTGATCTCTCAGGATCCCTTCAATGAACTCGTGTGGATCCTTGTCCACCTTTGATCCCGTGAACTTATGAGGGTTCATCCTCAAGAAGTCTCTAATTCGAGCCGCCACCGCATTGCCATTCTCGTGGGACTCCGAACAACAGCTCCTGATTGACCTTAGCGGTCAAATCCTGCGCCAATATCTGAATAGCTGATCGAAACTCAGCGTGGCAGCTGGCTCTAGTGCCCTGGGGCTCCTGAACAGGTGGGCTTGCTAATACCCATGGTCATTGCCACCCCCATGGCCTTCATCATTTCCATTCCTCCTTCCATTCATTCTTCTAGGAGCCATAATTCAGCAATTGTGAATCGCACGAATTAGAAGGATGGAGAGACTTTTCATCGCACGACATAGAAAATGAAAGAAGAGAACATGTCCTAAACATCTATTAGCCTCTTCGTCATAAGTGAGACGTGCTTACACCCATGAAAAACCCATACTTAACGCGGCTTTTAGACACCCTAGACACTTCAAACCTATGGCTCGATACCAAGTTTGTCACCACCCTAACATATACCCGGATTGTAGACACGGGACAAGGGACCCCAAGAGACCCTAAGTCGACCTATAAAGTACATTTATACATCTATTTTATTTAAATAAGAGGAATACTAAACATAAAACATAATAGAAACATAACCATAGCATAACATCAGAAATACTAGACGTACACATAAGCTAAGTAATTACATATTGTCTGAAAGTCTCTTACTACATATAATGGGTTGATGGGAAACATCCCCAAATAACCCGAATAGTACGAAAACACAAGATAACATGTGTGCCCACAAAGGTCCTCGACCATGAGGACTCGCTGAGATGGACTAAGAATGGGGAGGAGCCTGGATTCGCATCAGACCATGAAATGATACAGCATAAAAACATCAATATTTAAACTAAAACACAATTGTGATGTAAAATCTTGTTAAAATTCATAATTATCAATTTTAACCATAATCATAAATTAATAAATATAAAAGGACATCATGCTTGTATCATAAACTTCGTAAGTAAACATAAGGCTCAAGACTTTCAAATCATTCATAAAGCATTAATCATAATCATAGAGTAAATAATCAAAAATATAACTTGAGCCAATAATATAACCATAACAATGCATAAAACATGCGGAACAATGGGAGGACTCGTCTTAACCGACACCATCATGGTAGAGCCTTTCATGATGCCCCAACTATCTTACTCATGGGCAGAGCGGCACTCGCTTGCCAGCGAGGGTCGTAATAGGCGTGATATCACATTTGAGGATCGAATCAATACAATATATAACATTAGAACACACAGTTGCACGTGGTTATGAGACACCAGCATAGTCCTTTGAACGCCAGGACTGCCCGGTGCTAGACACGGCTCCCAAAAACATGCACAGTAGGCTCACGTAAATCAATAAAATCATGCATTAAAATTCATTGGCTAAAATATAACATTTATCATTATTGATCCCCTTTAAACAAGCTTAGGATAAGAATAAAAGGCCCTTTTCATTGGCCAACATTATAAATCGATAAATCATGTAATTCGTTCATAAATCGTAAATCATTCTTCAACATGTGGGAATTGCCCAATACTTTAACATACTCAATTTTTTAAAAAATATACTCATAAACATGGGAACTTGAAATCATGCTTTCCCATCATCAATAAGCTCAAAATATTGAATATTCATCATAAATCATAATTTTCATAAACTCATTAATGGGCATTTTAGATTTAAACAATTGAAACATGATTTTAAAGAAAATAATATAAAACCTGCCTATCATTCATAATTCAATAATTAAAACTCAATTAAATCATACCCATAAGGATAAATCACATTTTCATGCATTTGGATAAACTCATAGATCTTGGAATAGAAGAATTCATGATTTAAAACAAAATTTGAGCACGGGTGTGAAAGGATTCACTCTCTCTAAACCCTACATACCTAGAAACTGACTCATTTCAATGTTCCTTGAATACCCACAAAGAAATTGATGAAATTTTGGAGAAGACCTTGAATCTCCCTAAAACCCCCTCTTAAAAGCTCTTGCATGGGAATGGGTATGCATTAGGACTTAAACCATCTTATCACACTCAGAAAAACATAAAACGACGAAGCTTAGGGTCTCAAAACATGGGAAATTCGAAATTCCTCGTCTTTAATGAAATTTCCTAAATCAAGTCCGGACGGACCAACGACCAATCCAAAGAGTCGTTGCACGATACCATTACTCATGATATCGAGTCGCTGGTCCACTGCCTCAAAACAAACCTCAAGTTCTTCCTACAACTCATCGGGACAAGTCGCTGTTCAGCAACTAATGAAGTTGCTTGGACTGACCGATGTCAACTCCTTGACCAATCTGAACTTCCTTACCACGAACCTCACCACGACTCGTGGTGGCTTTGACGAGTCGTGGGTCTCAACTGTTGTATGCACTGGAATTCTCAACCCACAAGTAACGACTAGAAACAACGGGTCGTTACTTCTCACCACGAATCGTCGGATGCCCCGTTGGTTCCCTATCAACCTAAGTTCAGCCTTCACGCATCAAGCAATAATGACTTATCGCTTCCCGATAACGAGCCATTACACTATCCGCTTGCCACCACTGCTTCCTGAACTCCCCATACCATGACTGTCTTGAAGACTCGTGGTATCCAACCACGAGTTGTTGAGTCGCCCGTCCTGTGATATTTGCCAGTTTTCTGCACTTTTCAATTCAACTCCCGAGTCTATTCTTAGGCCTTCCGGGTATTACAAGATAGGGAGGTGGTAAATGCACTAGATGGACGGGGATCGTTTAACTTCAGGCCCAAGAAGTTAGACCTTGACTTAAAGAACCATGTAACTCCTCCAGCAAGGCCATCGGTTGAGGTACCGCCAGTTCTCAAACTAAAAGCATTACCCCCATATCTAAAATATGCATTCTTGGGAGAGAATAGCACCTTGTCAATAATTATTGCGGCAGATCTCGAAGATTGCGCGGCAACCCTGCTTATGGTATTAAAAATATATAAAAAGGAAATCGGTTGACCATTACAGACATCATTGGGATCCCTACAGGTATAAGCTCATAAAATTCAGCTTGAGCTGAACCTGTACCCAGCATAGAGCATCGCCGTGACTTAATCCATCTATGCAAGAGGTGGGGAAGAAAGAGATTATCAGCGGTTAGACACTCGTGTAGTTTACCCTATTGTCAATAAAAAGTGGGTGAGTTCGTACAGTGTGCAAGAAAGGCGGATCATCATAGTGCCGAATGAGAAGAATGAGCTGATAACCACCAGGCCGGGCCATGTGCCTTGGTGTGTTTAATAGATTACCGAAAGCTCAACCACCGGACACGTAAAAAGACCTCACTACCCAATGTTGTCTGCGGATCGATGTTTGACAAAGTTAAAGGTGCAGAGGATGGTACTATTTTCTGCATGGCTATTCAGGGTACAATCAGATCTCCATTAACCCAGAACACCAAGAGAATACCAGCTTCATCCCGCCCTTACGACACGTTCACTTTTAGGAGAATTCTATTCGGGTTGTGCAATGCATCGCCATTCCAGTTGTCGCATGATGTCGATCTTTCGATATGGTGGAGGATACCATCGAAGTATTCATGGACGACTTCTCAGTCGTGGTGAGTCATTTGAATCCTTCCTTGAGCATCTGAACAAAGTGCTAAGCGTATGTGAATAGACTAACTGGCCTTAAATTGGAGAAAATATCACTTCATGGTCAAAGAAGAAATAGTGTTGGGTCACCGAATCTCGAAAAAGGGATAGAGGTGGATAAGGCAAAAATTGAAGTAATAGCAGGGTTGCCACCACCTATTTCTACCAATGGGATCAGAAGCTTTTTAGGGCATGCAAGTTTCTAATAGGAGATTCATTAAGGATTTCTCAAAGATTGCACAGCCATTGTGCAAACTACTTGATAAAGAGGTGAAGTTCGTATTTGATGACGCATGATTAAAGGCTTTCAAATGCCTAAAGGAGACTCACCACGCTCCCATTATAGCACCAGATTGGTCTCTCCCGTTTGAAGTGATATGTGATGCTAGTGGATTAGCTCTTGGTGCTATCTTGGGTCAATGGAGAGCGAAGATTTTCCACCCTATCTACTATGCCAGCAAAAAACTCAATGCATCTCAAAAGAACTATACAGTGACTGAAAAGGAGCTAGTAACAGTGGTCTTTGCATTTGAAAGTTTCGGGCATACTTGCTCGAACTAAGGTGATTGTCCATACAAACATGCAAAGACTAAGGTACTGATGTCTAAAAAGGATGTTAAACCGAGGCTGATCAGATGGGTGTTGTTGCACTAGGAATTTGAATATGAGCATAGGACTGAAAGAGGACATAGAATCAGGTAGCCAATCACTTGTCCATACTAGAAGCAGAGGCAAGAATGAAGGATGAGATTATCGATGATGCCTTCCTAAATGAACAGGTATTAGTTGGCAGCATCACAAGATTTGATCCCTTGGTTTTTTGACTATGCAAATTACTTGTTGAGTGATATGATTCCGGCATATATGACTTCATAGCAAAGGAAGAAATTTTTGTTTGATGCCCAGAGGTACTATTGGGATGAACCATATCTATTCCACATTTGTGCAAATGGGTTGATTCGGATATGTATGCCAGAAGTAGAAATGCTGAGTATTTTGGAGGTTTGCCACTCATCTCTAGTTGGGGGTCGTCACAGTGGTACTGGAACTATGCATAAAATTTTGCAGTGTGGGTACTATTACCACTATTCACCAAGACGCTTATGATTTTTCCAAAGCCTGCGACCAATGCCAAAGACAAGGTGGCATCACTTGTAAGCGCTACCACTAACCCCAATCCTGGAAGTTGAACTATTTGATATGTGTGGGGTATTAGATTTCATGGCCCATTTGTTAGCTCATATGTGATGAAATACATTTTGGTGGCGGTGGATTATGTCTCAAAATGAGTAGAAGCCATTGCACTTCCTAACAATGAAGGGAAAAGTGTCACAGCATTCTTGTGCAAGCACATATTTGCTAGATTTGGTACTCCAGAGCCATAATCAGTGATGGTGGGTAACATTTTTTGTAATCGCTCTTTAAACCTACTTGAGAAGTATGGTGTAAAGTATAAGGTGGCAACAACTTATCATCCTCAGTCAAATGGACAAGTAGAAGTCTCAAATAGAGAGATTAAGACTATTTTGGCTAAAATAGTGAACACAAACCATACAGACTGGTCTAGGAAGCTGATGATGCGCTTTAGGCATATCAGATAAATTTTACAAGACCCTTATTGGGACTCACCATTTGGTTTATGGCAAAGCATGTCACTTGCCAGTGGAGTTGGAGCACAAGGCATTATAGGCATTGAAAAAGCTGAACTAGAATGGAGGAAATGATTAAGCTAAGGCTGACTCAACTAAATGAGTTAGATGAGTTCGGTAATCGAGCTTATGATAATGCAGCTATCTATAAGGAGAATTAAAATCTATCATGATTGATATAGAGAAGGTAGTTTAATGCTAGAGATTTGGTGCTCCTAGCCTTAACTCCAGGCTTCTCTTACATCCAAGCAAGTTGAAATTTAGATGGATGGATCATACAAAGTGGTGCAAGTATCACTGCTTGGTGTTGTGGAACTTGAGAATAAGGATGGTAAGAGGTTCAAAGTAAACGGGCAGAGAATAAAGTTGTGTGTGGGAGACACCGAAGAGATGAAGGGAATCGAGTCGGTGTACTTTCCTTGAGGAAGCCTGAATATCAAGAAACTTGTGTCGTGCCGCGATATTAAATCAAGTACTACATGGGAGACCTATGGATGGTGAAGTTTGAGTAGTCACAGGTGGTCCCTTACCCTTATTTTTAGATTCTATGCTTCGGGGACAAAGCATGCTTTTCAAAGGAGGGTGTACTTGTTGTTTTTGGGTATCTTGTTCATCCGAGGGTTTTCTCTTGTTGTGTTTCTTTTTTATCAGACATACTATCTAGTAGAACCGCATGTTTAGATTTTTTTTGTTATTTTTTAATTAGAAGTAGCTTATGATTACTTTATAGCCAATCAATGCAATTAGTTTGATGTATTTTTAAAAAATGACCATGAAAATTTTGATGTTAGATTGCATGACTTCTGAGGATCTTTATATGGCGTTTATTTTATTAGCATGTGTAGTTTAATCTAGCCATGCATGAACTGGATAGTAGAATCACTAAACCGGTACTATGAGGGAGTGAAAATATATACTTAGTTCAATACCGCATTGAGGATCTAGAACTTGCCTGATTGGAGTCTTTACATAAGCTTTAGGATAGCTGGATTAGGTAAATGACATAGACCTTTTTTTTTTATTTTATCTACTTTTGCTTAATTACTCCAACCAAATGAACATGAATTCCTTTGATCCCGATTTTGAGCCTTATATTGATAATTTTTCTTGATTACCCTTTCACCTTTTCAATTATTTATAATAAACCTATTTTAGCCTGTCTCCTGAGATTTTGAAACTCAACTCGGGCTAAAATGCCTAAGTTGAGGGTGGCTATAGGGGTGCATAAGACTTGTGAGAGATGGGAAAGAAAGAAAAAGGGTAAAAAAAAAAGCGAGGTGTGGTGTGAAAAAAAAAGAAGAAAAAGGAGCTGAAAAAAGAAAAATGAAAAGAAAAGAAAATAAATGAAAAAGTTTAGAAAAAGTACACTACACCAATGCATTACTTTTACATAGAGAAAAGGGAGAAAAAGTTGAAAAAGGTGAAAATGTAAAAAGTAAAAAGTGAAGTCACAAGTATGTAGTGCCATGGAGGGTTTAGTCACTAAATTCCATATCTACCATACATCAGCCTCCAGAGCCTACACATAACCAAACAAAGTCCTATTGATCCAACCTAATTGTCCAAAAAAGCCAAAGTAGAGAAAATAAGGCAAGCGTATAGCATCCGATGTGCAGTATTTGAAACTTCTTTGTTAGAGTGAGAGTCTCATTTATTCAGTCCCAAGTTTCATATTTTTATATATTGTGAGTGTTGGGACTTTATTTGTTGTAAGGGTACTTCCGATTTGTGTTGCATTCTACCAATTGTTCATGTAAATAGCATTGGTGATAGCTCAATTCTTTTCTAATTGTTGGATGTCATATCTTGATCCCTGTATGTCATTGGTTGTGGTTATCTGTGTTCATAGTTGACTTAGTTTGAAAAGAAGAAAAGGAGTCAATAGTTGTAATAGCTTAAAGAGCAAATTTCCATCGTGGTTATTTGAGTATTCTGAAGCTTCATTTCTACTTAATTGTCATTTTTAGTTTGTTTTCTTTTGCTCGAGGACATGCAAAAATCTAAAGTTGTGGGTGTTGATGTGCTATGAGTTTACAGCACTTTTAATGCTTAAAACTAGAAAAATAAGCAAGGGACTTAGTGTGTTTATATGGATAAGGATGCACTTTTACTTTGTTTTGCAGAAAAATAGGTTTTGGAGTTGAATTGCAAATAAAATGGACAAATTGCGGTGCTTTACTAAGTACGAACTCTCAAGATTGAGTGTATCCAAAAAAGCATCTTTATACAAGTCATGTTGAGTGTCATGGAAAAGTCTAGAAGACGAGCATGAAAGAGTCAAAGTACGACTCTGGTAAGGAGTGATGCAAACTTAATACGAATCATACCAAGATGCAGTCATATAACACTTCGTAGAAATTACATGGTGCTAAGTCTCCCGGTACGGGTAGCAACCATGAGTCGTGATCTACCTAAAACCAGTACCAAGAAGCCATGGAAAAGCTTAGAAGGATTGAATCTAAGCAGTTCTCAAGGTACGAGAAGAAGTCACGGTCATAAAAATCGAGGTACCAGCCATACCATGCCACCCGTGGGAAATATTCAGAAGATGCTAGAATTCTCAATAATATCAAAACCACACTCGATTGTGATGACTTGTAGGTTCATGGTACTAGTCATACCATATTCCAACTTAGCTAATTTCAGCAGATGCCAGCCAATGTACGAGGCAAGATACGACCCGTACGATTCTATTACGGATTGTAGGTGAAGTCGGCAATGCTTTTCTTTAGTTTTTTTTCCGTTTACTTAGGAAAAGGTTATGAATATTTGTATAAATACTTATTAGGTCATTTTCAGTAAGGAGAGTTGAAAAACAGGTCATACCAATTGAGAAACAAGTTGTTGTTGATTTTTCTATTCAAGTCTTAGAGATTTTCTTGCTTTGATTTTCTTCATTGTTCTTGAATCGCTCTTCATAAATTCCTAATATTCAAGTGAATTTTCTTCCAATCATCTTTTGTAAGTATTAAATTATGTGTTCGTTCATATACTTATAATTATCTTACAACCATGAGAGACTAAAACCTCCACAACTAGGTTGTGGGAACCATGGTGATTAACGAACTAGGCTATACAAAAGTGATTTCAACTAATAAAATGATTATATTGTATTCTCTTCGTCTTTAAAGTTTCTTAATGGAGCAAAGTTAGACTTAACTGAATTTACTACTTGCTTGATTCTAAAAAGTAGAGATTAGGAAAACGAGAATTACAACAAAGTCTTGATCTTGATGACTTCTGCCATATAACTTGAGCTGCGCTTGCAAAGAGTTAATTTGAAACAAATTGTTAAAGGTTGAAGTGGAATCACTCATGAGACCTAATTCGGTGATTGAGTACAGTCAATCAATAGGACGAACCAGTCATTTGGATGAACTTATGCTATCAGTTCTACAAGTAAAGTTATTGGGATAGATCGCGTGTGTAAACCCTAAATAGTTATGAACCCATGGGGAACACTTACCTTTTTTATTTGCATAATCATGCCAACAACAATTAATTCTCACAATTACTTTTATTTGTCTTTATAAAACCCTTCTGCAGGAGATAACAATCTTAAAGGCTTAAATACTAGTATTATTCTGCATCCCTAACTGTATATTTTCTGTGGAATCAACCCCACTTTTATTGGGTTATATATTAATCACGCCTGAAGGCCATACTTTATCTGGAGTGTGATTTGAGACATCTCAAGGTGTCAGTAGATTTTGATGTTCTAAATGTGGATCCAAGCTCAGATAATTAAATATAGTGTCAAAGAAATATTTTTTCCCAGCAAATCCTCATCTTCAAAGGCATACATACATACATAGAGAGAGATTCTCTATGATAAATTACTTTCGTTGGTGCTAAGAATAGTGAATCAATTTATGTCATTCTATATTTCAATGAAAGACTAAAATGGATGTTTTAATTTGATTAGCATTTAATGTTCACTTGGCTTAGAGATGAATATCATTAACTAAGTGTTCCATTACCTCCTTCACTTTCACGTTGAACTGGAGCTGCCAACACCTCACTCGACCTTATCTAATTATATTTAGGTAAATTATATCACGTTATTTATTCGTATTGATATAGACGTAATAAAACACGCACACTTCTTTTCTTTTATACCTAAATTCAAATTGATAAGTGATTTGTTTGAAAACATATTATCTCGATTTCTATACATGCATAAACATACAATTCCGTTAAAATATTAATAAAATATAATACTCTTGGAACAAAAACTTAATACATAGACTAATATATCATAGTTTAAAGTATTTTATAAATAATGGGATATAAAAATATATTTTATCAAATTCTAATTTTATAAGGGTACCAACGCGAAAAGTTGGCAATCCCGATGCCTTAGCTCTTTCATCTAAAGTACTTGCATCTTCAGCAAGAGTATCTAGTACATCGATAATAAAGTCAAACAAGAGTATAAAGTTTTCAAATGACTTAAAATGAGATCTCCAATGAGTATCACCATCTCTAACAAAACCAAGTTCTTGATTCAAGCCTTTACTTGTTTCAAGATCATCCATATCTAATGCCTCTTGGAAGTTTATCCATACATTTAAAAAAAAAAGTCTTAACACATTCAAAATATTTGAAATCAAATTCTCCTACCTAAACACAATTTTTAGAAACTACGACAAGAGAAGAAGGAAGATGAGCAAAACAATGAATAGAATGAGTTGATATGTTTTCTTATCTAATCAACATTTTAAGACCATTGATATGACATTGCATATTTCTTGCACCATAATAACATTGCCCACCTACATAAGATAAACTTAATGAATGCAGATCAACTATGTTAATCATTGCTTTCTTTGCACTAGTATCTTTAACATGAACAAGTCCAATAATCACTTTCATATTAAAAATCTTTTTTTTTTGATATAATGTAAACAATAATCATTTACTTGCGTGACATAACAAAATATTCATCGACCACTAGAGAAAAATATCATCATTTAAATCCTCCATTATAGCCTTTAATATTTCTATTTTACATGCATTTACAATTTCTGTTTGAATTTCTGGAGAAGTCATTTTGACATTTCTTGGAGCATTTTCCAGTACAAAAGGCTTAATCTTTTCACATTTATCTTTTTACTATAAAAGAACGTTAAAATTATCTTTATTTAATGACAATCTTGATTTTCTACCATATGCTCACGGAATGACAATCCTAAACGTTGAAAAGTCTAATATATTAATTAGCGCATTAAAGACCCAATGTTTATGCTTACGTGATCAAATTGTCGTCAAATGCAGCACGGATAGATTGTTGCTGTTGCATTAAATCATCATGTAATTTTTTTTTGTTTGATTATGATTGTTGTTCAGCCTACTCAATCTCTCTCTCTCTCTCTCTCTCTCTCTTATATATATATATATATATATATATATATATATTAATTATATAGAAGAGCCTTTTAAAATGGACGACCAAGGGTAGTTTTAAAATTTCACATCTAATCCATAAATATTTTCAAAAAAAAAGAACATGTTAAAATTTAAAAGTTAGATATTTTTTCATAATAAAAATACAAACACTAGAATGTTCCATTACTCTTGATTTTTTTCTTTCTTCTCCATTAAATTTATTTATTGCTTCTTCATTTTTTACTAACTTTATTTTATTTGTTATTTATATTATTATTTATTATTTATTTCTATTTTTTCTGTTATATAGAAGAGCCATGGAAGAACAACCATGGCTATAAAGAGTTGTACAAAGTAATGCAAATTGTACGATGTACTTAGCCTTATCTTATTTTCTCACCAATGGTCTCTAAACACATGTAATATATGTGAGGCTAATTGTATTTTTTTTATGAGCTCATTCTTTTATATCATGTAATTATAGTAGCTGGGTATTTTTTTTTATATAGACTTATTCAATCATAAAATTTAAAATACATAATCGTTATCAACTTCATTCATGTTATAGTTTTTAATATTTTTTTAAAAAAATTATTTCACTCATTATTTATTATTAATAAAAATGGTGCATTCAATAAAAAATACAACACTTTTAAATATCAAACTGCACTTCTAAATTTATATTTTTAAAATTAAAAAATTATTAATTAGTTAATTTTGATTTTTTAAAGTTTTACAAAATAATTTGAGACGAATGGAATATATAATTTTCATTCATTTAATTTGTGTTTTAAAAAATTATATTAGATAAATTTCTTATTTGAAATTTACTGCACTATATAAAATATGGTTACTAATGAGTTAAGTTTTAAATATTAAGATATAACTTTGAATTAGAATTATATATAATTAAAAAATATAATAAGCATAAATAATTATGATGGAATTGAATTTTCTTATATTATTTATATTTTTTTTTAGGTAACTAACAATTTTATTAATCACCAATAAACATTACAAAGCATAGCAAAACTACCACAATCTAGCTTTTTTTAAAAACTTGTCTCTTCTACCATAATAAACTAGCTATCCTCCTTGACTACTTAGTCTACTCCTATTTCAAAAAGTCCATGAATACACTAAGTTCTGAGTTCTATTAGAGAGGCTCGAATAGAACAAATGTAAGCCACTTCTTTTGCTAAGTGATTTGGCTCCTTGCATCTCTGTTCAAATTTCCTTTGGTTACGCTCCATCCAAATTGCATAACATGTTTCTGCAAATACTAGCCGAAGTACTTGAGCAGCAATAGACTTTCCCTTACTCATTGATGAGCATGAGGGATGACCAAGGGTATAATTGAAATTTTACATCTAATTCATAAATGTTTCAAGAACATGGGTTAAATTGATATTCTTTCATCAAAAAATTACAAAATGTGAATGTTCCATTTCTTTCATTTCTTCTTCTCATTGTTATATAATATATTTGATCTTTATCTTATTTACTACTAATTATATTTAAACATATGTAATGTTATTTAATTGATAATTATATTTTTTTTTGCGTCCATTCTTTTTAAATCGGTAGCTATCATAATCAAGAATCATTTTATATAGATTATTCAATTCCATAAAATTCTAAAATATTCAACTATTATCACCTAATTCATTTTTTATTTTTTTTATTTATTTTTTAAAAAAGTTTTATTCCGCTAATTATTTATTATTGATAGATCTGCATTTTTCTATTTTTATAGAGAGTCATTATGGGATGACCAAGGGTATAATTGTAATTTCATATTTAATTCATCAATGCTTCAAGAACATGGGTTAAAACTAAAATTGATATTCTTAATAAAAATTACAAAATACTAGAATGTTCCATTTCTCTTTATTTTTTCTTCTCTTTGTTGTATTGTATGATATATTTGATTTTTATCTTATTTTACCACCAATTATCTTTAAACATGTGCAGTATTATTAATTGATAATTATATTTCTGTTGGATCCAATCTTTTAAATCATGTAGCTATCATAATCTAGAACTTTTTACATATAGATTTATTCAATCCCCATAAATTAAAATACTCAATTATAAACTTTTATTTATTTTTTATTTTTTATTCATTTTTTTAAAGAAGTTTTATTTCGCTAATTATTTATTATTGATAGAATGTGTATTTTCTATTATATAGAAGAGTCATGAGCTAGGACGACCAAGGGCAATTTTGAAATTTCACATCTAACCTAAAATGATTAAAAAATATCAAATGTTAAAATTTAAATTAATTCAATAATTTAAACACTTCAAAATCGACAAATTAATTTTGATTTTCAAAATTCTTTAAATCTGTCTTTAACTTAACTGTCTTATTTAATTTATTTTATTGTTTCTTCATTTATTTTAAGTTTGTTGTATATTAATTTTCCATTCATCTTCGCTTCTTCCATGAGTAGAGGCTAGATATTTTTTCATAATATCTCGAAAATCATTCAATTTTAAAAATCGTATTGAAAAGTCTATTAAACTTTTTTTGGTATTAATAACATTATTCAACATAGAGTATTTCTCTTACAAAATCACTCAATTAAATTTATTATTAAAAACTAACATGACAAAATATTTTTTATGCCATGTAAACATGGACTCGCAAATAAATGAATTTTTAATTTATCAATTTTAAAAATTAATTTTTAATTATGTGTTTATTTTTGTATTTTAATTAAATTACATGTTTTTTTTGTTTTTTTAATTTTATATAAAAAATTTGTCAATTAACAAAACATCTAACTTAAAATAGTTGTACATCATGCAAAGTAGAGCATTGAATTTTCAAAAAAAAATCAATCAGAATTCTAGAAAATTTAATGTTTTCAATGTGTTAAAAGAGTAAAAAGAAATCGGGCGTGTATATTTAAAATTACAAAGAGTTCTTTATATAACTATTATTTATTATTATTTAAAAGTATCTGAACTTTGTCATAATCAAACTGAAATCCAATTAAGAAAAAAATTAAGAAAATATAAAGAAGAGGTTAGTGATTTGTATTCGTTTTATTATCTTGAATGTAAATAGTTCATGATGGAGCTCGAGTAGAAAGTATACCCTTTCTTTTCTTTCAAGTTAGTGCAATATGTAATATAATTGCTCTATTTTTTATTATTTTAATAACATATTTTCTATTCACAATATTTATTGCAATATTTAATATAAAAATTTATTATTCTACTAATTACAAAAAAAATAATGAATTTAAGCAGTTTACTACTTAAAAGATGGCAAAAATAACAAATGCATAATTCTAATATGAAAATTACATAACCAATTAATTTAATAAGAATAAATTTAAGAATAAATTTTAAAATAAAGACTCAAGATTTTTATATAATTCAATTAAATCTAACAAATAAAATTATCTTCAAATTCTAATAAACTTATTCCATTGTGATAATAAAATGCAAATTAAATATTAGATCCAAGGTTTTAGAATTAAAATGAATGTTCCCATAATTGATACCAACAACTCTTAAAATATTTTCGAAGTTAAGTTATTTTATTATAACATTTTATTATGCAAATTATTGGAACAATAAAATTATTTGATCAAAATAAGATAGAACATTTACGAACAACCTTTCAATTTCTTTAAACATAGTAAGAATAAATATAATTTTTTTAATATAAAATTTATAATTAGTTATATTTTACCCATATACTGGCCTTAAATTATCTAGTATATATATAATGAGATTAGAGGCATGTTGATGGGATGCTTCTAAGGCTAGATTCTATTTTTCTTTTTGTACTTTTTTTTTTACTATGTTCTTTCTTTTAAATTATTTTATTAACTCATTTATTTAATTATTGTTGTCATCTAATGTTATCACAATATATAGAGAGTGTTAATGTCACGCCCCCGCTCCTAGGGGGTAAGTGATCGGCATCTGGTGCCCTAGTAGACATGGACTGCTAAACTTGTGAGCCTAAGCACATCTGCTCCTGGTCAGCCCTATTTCAGATCTGAATCAACGGGCTATATAACGCTTGTAAATACAGCCCCCGCAGACAAGGTCGTATAGCCACCAGTAAATGCAAAATAGCTAACCAGAGACACAATCATAGCGGGTTCATGCGGCCACAAGGCCACCATGCTGTCTAGTTACCTCTAACTCAATATAAAGAACATCAACATCTACGTGGACCGGCAAGGTCACCACAACTATCTGAATACGGCCCCATACAGCCAACACAATCAACAACACTAAACAACTAAACAAACGCACGACCCCAATAATGACCGGCAAACAACCTACAGGGAGATATATATACAATCGCAAGCCTCATGAATACCGAGAAATGGTCGGGACAGTGGCCCCGACCTACCCGTGACAGGCTAACAAAGAAAATGAACCATACCTCTGAATATCAAGCTCCGGATGACAGGAGCTGATGACTCTATGAGCTGGCTGGAATCACGAGAAATCGCCTCTCGTCTATGAGTACCTCGCAGGCAAGTAATGCAAAACTAAAGTGAGCGCTAAGACATCGGTACCAGTATACAAAGCAATCGAAAACATTCTAAATATAAACAACAGGCATAGAAACTCTGAATAGTAGAAGATATCTGAATCTTGTGAACCGGAGAATCTGAACAGCTTTTCTCGTACTGAAAGTAAGGCAGAGCGTACCCGCGACGTGGAGATCTCGCTTATTAACCAATAACATATATATATATACATATATAATGCTAAGGACCAATAACAGCCCTCTATAAGTCGGAAGGTGCCAACCAACAAGCAATCTATATACCCCTACCCGGGTCAAAACCATCCAAAAATAAGTCACTCCACTCATCTAATACTAACTACGAGCACCTCTACCGCCCCTCGGGCCCCACCGGGCTATGGCCTCTAATATAAATAACTGTGTCTGAGCCCGGAGGACTCTTGTACTGTATCTATAACTGTAACTGTATCTGTATCTAAAATCTGCTCCCTAAGCGCGCGCACAACAGGGTAAACAGTACCGCTATGCCGATCAGCTCCTACAGGAAATGTTTCATCTCATCTTCGTCCTATCATGGACGGCATGCTACCCTTGGAGTGACGTATACCCACCCGCTCAGTGGGCGAAGAAGAAGTTAATAACCCAGGGGCGGCGAGGACGCTCAGCTCCTCACGACACAATCAAGTCTCAATAAATCAAATAATCACATATAGCATGTTTAAACTGAAAATACTATCTATATTCTGATTTCTTATTCTTGAACTCTTTCTTGTAAGTAATTGATTCTCATACTGCTTTATACTGAATCTGGATCTTATCTGACTGTATGGCTCTTACTTTCCGTAGCCGAGATACCATCTCGACTGCATCAGACTGGGATATTATCCGTCCTGTCCTGATACTTCTTACTAGCTTTTGAATATATGTCACATTATTATAAAACATGCTTGCTAAATGCATACTAATATACTGAGTATGAAGTAATATCTCGCCATTTGGCACTAGTTTACTAGCTTTCAGACTGAATTTAATATAACAACGCAAGACAAAGCGACAAATTCGCACATAACTCAACATGTCAATTCGAATTTATTACAGTCACTATATTATGCTAGGCTAGAGTTACTAACTTGCCGAAGAAACTAGCTTTACATACCTTCGCTTCGGATTTTCTGACTAACGGCGGTTCGTCGTGATTTCAGCTATTTCTCCCAACTGCATTTATATATATATCAATTAGAACTAAATACACTAATAGCTCCTGAAGAAAACATCACTTTTGATGTATTATAGCTCAAACTTTGGCTTATAAAAATGGCCGAAAACTTGATATTTCCTTTTGAAAGTCCAGAAGGGAGAAATATCTACTTTAAGCTAGGGAGTATATTGACACTAATTTGGAGGAATTCTACTTACCTTAACCCGGTAGCACGAAGATTTGCCGGCCAAATTTCGCTAAACCAAATCTGTAGGAATGCTCGCTGCTGCTAAATACCTCGGTATTCGAGGTTAATTTGAATTTAGACCGCGCTTGACGGCGTATTCGAACGAAAATTATAAGGAAATCTCGCCCTCCTCTCTGCTTCTCTCAAGTGCGTTTTGAAATTATGAAGTTTTAATGAGATAAACCGAAGTTGGAGGCTTTTTTATACTTGAACCTGACAGGGCCAATCGTGTCACGCAGGGGCCAATGGGAGGCCCTCCTTCGCGTGGACATCGCTGCTATCGCGGGAGGGGCCCCCGCCCCCGGCTCCTTCCGCGATGGTTCGATGGATTTCTTATTCGGTCTTTCCCCGGGCCTTTTCCTAGTATGTATGATATTCACAAACTCTTAACCAACATGCAGGCCGTCTACGTGTCGAGAATTTTACGGGGTGTACATTCTTCCCCTTAAGAACATTCGTCCTCTAATGTAAACTTCTATTTATGGGACTTCCAATTTACTCAACTTGTTTCTAGAAAAATTTTGCAGAGTTTCCCTGTAATATGGACTATCCCAAAAACTCAAACATAAAAGTCCAATACAGGTACTCCACACAATACTATCTTATTCACAAGAAAGATTAAAATCGATCATCTCATTTATACATATACTATAAGGCACTGCGTAAAATAACAATACTAACATACCTCTTGACTGACTATGCTGAAATAAGTGAGGGTATCTGGATTTTCATATCTTCCGCCTCCCAAGTCATCTCCCTCTCGGTTCCTGTTACTCCACAAGCATCTTGATGTACTTTTAATATCTTTGGGCCTCAATCTACGAATCTGTCCGTTCTTAAGATAGCTAATGAAACTCTTCAGCTGCCAGTTCTTCTGTAACCTGGATATCCTGGACTGGGACTGCTCTGGATGCGTCTCCTATGCATTTCTCAAAGATAGATACGGTGAAAGACCTGGATGAACGGATTCTAATCGGGAGGCAAGTTCAACTCATATGCCACTTGGCCTATCCTTCCACGAATCTGATAAGGCCCAACAAACTCAGACTGAGCTTACCTTTCTTGCCGAATCTCTCATCACCCCTTTTCATCGGAGATACTTTCAGAAATACCTAGTCATTCATACTAAATTCTGTGTCTCTGCACATATCAAAGATACGATTTCGGCGGCTCAGGCGCTTAGTAGGCGTTCTCTAATGTTTCACCTTTTCCTCTCTGATTTGGCTGAATAATGTCTGGCCCAATCAACGCTGACTCTCCCGCTTCAAACCAGCTAATTGGCGATCTACCGCCTATACAATGCCTCAAAGGGCGCCTATCCTGGATAGCCGAGTGATAGCTATTATTATAAGCAAACCCACTAACGGAATGCTTCGTCCACTACTCCAAAATCTAAAGTACACACGCTCAGCATATCTTCGAGCCGCTGAACAGTGCGCTCTGTACTCTGGGTTCATCTGCCTGAGGGCGGAATATTGTGCTCAAATTAATTTGCGTTCCTAGACCTTTTTTCTGAAACGATCGCCAAAATCTAGCTGTAAATTGTGCTCCCCTCGTCCGAAATAATAGATATCATGTAGCTTCATGTAATCTAACTATTTCTCTCGATATACAATTCAGCATAATCCTGCAGAGAAAGTAGCTCCACCGGCGTGAAGTGGTTGATTTCTTGCCGCCCTTTCGTAATCATTACCTAAATGGAATCATGCCTATGTCCGGTACGGTAATCCTGCTATAAAATCCATGTTCACTGCTTCCTATTCCAGAGAGGCACAACTATGTCCTGAGTTAACCCACCGGTCTCTGGTGTTCCTTTTTACTCATGGCATTGGGACATTGGGCTACAAATTCGGGTATTTCTCTTTTCATACTTTGCCACCAGTAAAATTTCCTTGATATCACGGTACATTTTCGTCGCGCCTGTGGAGAGAATAGTGACGTAATGCTCCTCATTCATAATCGCCGGGCGGAGCCCTGAAATATCTTGAACACAGAGACGGCCCTTACATTGCAGCACTTCATCCTCGCTATCTGAAAAATCCGTGCTTTCCCCTCGCTAAATTTTGGCCCTGTCGATCAGGCCGATCCTCATGGACAGCGTTCTTTTACCTCCACAACTAATGATGACACTGCGGTATTCCGTCAATTACCGCCCCGTTGTCCTCTCGTTTCTGTTACACGAACGGCTAGGCTGGCTAATTGATGTATTTCTCTAACTAACTCCAGCTGCCGGGCTGCAAACATGCCAAACTCCCCATTGATTTACGGCTGAGAGCATCTACTGATTACGTTGGCTCTTCTCGATGATACGTAATGTCCACGTCATAATCTTTAATAATTCCAACCACGACGCCGGCTGGCGTATCCACCTCTGGGTGAAGACAACCGTGGCTCTTATGATCTGTGAAATATCCACATGGACACAAGTAATGTCTCCATATCTTTAAGGCGTGATTACTGCGGCGAATCTCCAGTTGTGGTGGGTGCAATTCTTTTCGTGTTTCCTCGCCTGTCCGAAGCATACGCAATCACCTTACCATGCTGCATCAACACACAACCAACCTAAACTTCCAATAATTGAGCGCGTCACACCGAATAACCTTCGTACCTTCCGGTAGTGCTAAGACCGGGGCGGAGGTTAATCTGGTTTTTTTAATTCTGGAAGCTCGCTCACATGCCTTCCGTCCATTGAAACTTCATCAGTTTCTATGTCACTTAGTCGAGATGCCATGGCAGTGAGAATCCTCAACAAATCTTCTGTAATATCCTACTAACTCAGAAAACCTGCGGACCTCGGTCGGAGTGGTAGGTCTAGGCCATGTTTTGATCAGCTTTCTATTTTCTCTCTCGCGCACAACCTGTATACCAAAGATCCGACACAATTATGCCCCAAGAAGGCTAACAGTTCAACCAAAATTCACATTTGGAGAACTTAGCATATAGCTGAAGGTCCCCGAGAATCTGGAGCACTGTCCGTAAATTAGCCTGGTGGTCCGTCTGAGCTGAGAATGGCACCGAATATCATCAATAAATATTATTAAATTATTTGAAAATTCTCTCAAGATATTCCTTGAACCCCCTGTTAATTAGGTCCATAAATATTGTCAAGTATCTTCGCTCAACCCAAAGTATATAACTAGGAATTCAAAGTGTCCATATCGGGTTCGAAAGTCGCTTTTGGTCTGCCCTTCATGAACTCTGGGAACTTGATGATATCCGGACTGCAAGTCAAATCTTGGAGAAATATCTGGCCTCAGAATCGATCAAACAAATCATCTATTCGGGAAGCGGATACTTATTCTTTACCGTAACCTTATTCATTGCCGGTAATCTTTGCACATACGGAGTGAGCCATCTTACTTTCTCACAAATAGAATCGGCGCACCCCACGGTGAAGTACTCACCGAGCAAAGCCCTTATCTAACAAATCTTCAACTCGCTCCTTTAATCCTCGGCTCTGCAGGAGCCATACGATGCACGGAGGAATTGATATGGCCGAAAGTACCGTAGCAAGTCGATTACAAAATCTATTTCCTTCGGGAATACCGTGTAGCTCGCCTGGAAATACATCGGGGAATTCATTCACCACTGGAACAGACTATGTCGGAGACTCTACAATTTTAACACTTTAACTCTACCAGGTGGTAAATACATCTCTTAGCTATCAATTCTCTTCGCCCCAAGGTAGGAAATAAAACTTACCTTTGGTGTAGCTGCGTTTCTGCCTTCACTTCACACACCTTCCCGAAAGTGGACTCGGACCGTCTTGGTTCAACATTCTACGCTGGTAATAGCACTGTACACCATCCATACCTATAATGGCATCTAATCAATCATTTCTAGTTCTACTGCACTATTGTAGTCTGACGATCAAGAACTCCTACCGTACACCTCGATAAATTCCCGCTTAGCTATAATAGAGTCACCGACGGTGTGGATACTGAAAAGGGCTACTGTAATAATTTGGTGCAACACTAAATTTTTTTGGAGCCACAAATGGGGTAACAGGGTCAAAGTGGACTCCCCGATCAATACATAAGCAGTGCATGAACAGATAGTCATCATCTGCTACTGGCCATCCGAGACGCCTCGAGTCCCGTCTGGTAGTGCATAGGTACAGCTTGAGCCCGTACCTGAGCTAGAGGCTCCTGATCTACCTCGGCCTCTACCTGCTAAACCTGAGGGCTCACACCCCGCCGAGGCCGCTGGAGCCCGTGGCCCCCGTTGATCCCCCGCCCCGACTATCTCGGCTCTCTTGCCCCCGGCCTGACAATCTCTCATCCTGGCAGCCCTCCTGCCCGCACATCCTGAGGAGCCATATCTACAAGCTCTGTGTGAGGTCGGCTGCAATTAGGGTAGGGTGGGTGTGAATTCGCTTTGCTCTACCTTCTCTCGCTGCGGTGAATCTATCAAGCCAGAATTGCCACTGCATTCCTCCCGACTCGCTCGGGATTGAACAAAATCTACCCCTCTCGTTGCTGTGGTGGAGGTGGGGCCCAGGGTTCCTGTTCACAACCAGCCTGGGTCCTCTCTGAACCTCCCCTCTGTATTTCATCTGATCTATCTCGTGCGCTGCTCCCGATTTGTCCGTCACTGGCCCCCGTTGCCGCCGTCTAAGGCCTCTCAATAGTCTCGGGGTAAAGGCCTCGCACTCGGGCAATATCCATATCTTCCCGTAACGAGCTGTCATGCATGCTCTAATGTATTTTTGGGTTCAGACCCATAATAAAACCGGCAGGAATCCTGACGGAATACTAGTGTCCACAAAAAGTCGAAATATAGCAGGCTAAGGAGTCAAACTGTAGTGCATATTCCCGTACGCCTCGCCTCGCTCCAAGTGCAAAATTGATCCATCTGAGTCGCTGAATCTCTCGGGGCAAGTAACGGTCCAGGAAGGCCTTCGAGAAGCTGACCAGGTCGGAGGGGCAACATCTCTCCTCGAGACCTTCTCCTAACTCTCGCACCATAATACCGCTTATGCCTCGCAACCGAAACACTCGCCATCTCGACTACCCTGTAGGTGTCACATGCATAACCCGAAAAATCCTCTACATCTAGTCTATGAAATTCTGGGGTCCTCTACCTGATCCAACCCAGTGAACTGTGGGGGACCCAGTGCCAAAACTCTAATCTCGAACTGCCAGATCCACCTGATGGCTCTGCTGTTACAGTTGGCCTAACTGGGCGCTGTGTGGCCATCATTTGTGCCAACATAACCAATGCACTCACAACTCTCGGTCTGATGGGTGTAGGTACAGGAGCTTATCGTAGGCGGTGTCGTGCCAAACGGCTCCTGGTGAGAGGGAACGCTGAGAGGGCTGTGATGTCTTCATATCGCCCGCACGTCAATTTAATGGAACCCAGGGCATCCTGCCGGGTGCCTTTCTCTCCCCGCCGCTGTATCAACCTTCTACCCGTGGCAGGCGGTCGTCGGTCTGCCATTTTTATCTCAGAGACAAAGAACATATTGTCAGGATCAACCTATACTGTACCGCTCTATAGCACTGACCGAATGAGAAGAAAGAGTAACCATCATGTCATGCCTTGCAGCCTCCCCGCCATAGTATGTGTGCACAACACATCCATAGACAAGACTCTTACTTAGCACGGCTTGCAAACACCCTGGGACACGACTCGCTCCGGGCTCAAGTTTGTCACGCCCGCCCTGGGGGTATGACTGGCATCCTGGTGCCCTAGTAGGACCTAGACATAAAACTCAGAGTTTACATATCTGGTGCTTGGTTGGCCCTATTTCAGACTCCCGGAATCGACCTAGGATTATATAACGGCTGTAATACAAAATTTCAGCCGACCGGGCCTATAGCCACCTGTCCTGCAACATCAGCTAACCAGAGACATAATTATAAAGGGGAACCTATGCGGGCCGATAAGGTCACCATGTTGTATAGTTACCTCTAACTCAATATAAAGAACACTAACATCTACGTGACCGGCAAGGTCACCACTACTATCTCGATACGCCCCACACGGCCAACACAATAAATAACACTAAACAGCTAAACAAACGCACGGCCCCACACGACCGGCACAACTAACCACAGAGAGATATATATACAATTCAAGCCTCTATGAATATCGGTGAAAATGGCTCCGGACAGGCCCAGCCTACCCGTATTGTACAACAAAAGAAAATGAACTACACTCTCTGAATATCAAGCTTCGGATGACAGGAGCTGATGACTCTATGACAGTTGAATCACGAGGGAGCGCCTCTCGTCTATGAGTACCTGCGTGCAAGTAATGCAAATACCAAGCGGCGCGCACCACCGGTACCGAGTATGCAAAGCAACCGAAAACATCCTGAATATAAACAACATAAGTAGAAACTCTGAATAGTAGAAGATATTTGAATCTGTAGGAACTGATAGAATCTGAACAGGCTTTCTGTACTGAAAGTAAGGCAGGAGCTGCACTTTTCCACGACGTGGCGATTCGTTTTCTATTAATCTAATAAAATAACATATATATACATATATAATGGCGCAAGGACCAATACTTATCCTCTATAAGTCGGAAGGTGCCAACCAACAAGCAGCAATCTATATACCCCTACCCCGGTTAAACCATCCAAAAATAAGCTACCTGATCATCTCCATTAACTACGAGCACCCCCACTGCCCCCGGGTCTCCACTCGGGCTATGGCCTTCGATATAAATAATCGCGTGTCCGAGCCCGGGAGGACTCCTGCATCAGATTCCTAGAATCGTAACTGTATCTGTATCTGAAATTTGTTCCCTGGGCGCAAGCGCACAACAGGGTAAACTGTACTGCTATGCTGATCAGCCTGATATGTGCTTCATCCCATCTTCGCCCCTATCAAGGGACGGCATGCCACTCCTGAGTGACGTATAAATTACCCGCCTGGGCAACATGCTTACCAACCCAGGGCGGCGAGGACGCTCAGGGGTGCCCTCACGACACAATCAAGTCTCAACAATCAATAATCACATATAGAGCAAGCATGTTTAAACTGAAAATACTATCTGTGATCTTATTTCTTATTCGAACTCTTCGTGTTATACCGATTCTCATACCGCTTTTGAAGCTTTAACTGGATCTTATTCCACCAGGTTTCTACTGTAGCCGAGATACCATCTGACTATACCGTATCCGATATTATCCGTCCGTCCGATTTACTTACTAGCTTTTATTTTGAATATATGTCATATTATTTATAAAACATGCTTGCTAAATGCATATCGGGCTATACCTAGTCTGAAGTAACATCTCAAGCCATTTGGCAATCGCTTTTACTAACTTTCCGACGAAATATAATATAACAACGCGATGCTTGATTGAATTCGCACATAACTCAAATACTCGACTCCGGGAATTCTATTACGTGTCTACTATATTATGCTAGGCTAGAGTTACTAACTTGCCGAAGAAACTAGCTTTTCATACTCGCTTCGGATTTTCCGACTAACGGGCGAAGCTTGGTCAGTACTCCAGCTATTTCTCCCAAATGCATTTACATATATATCAATTAGAACTAAATACACTAATATTCTGGAAGAAAACATCACTTTCGACATTTATAGCCCAAACTTTGACTTATCGAAAAATAATGAAAAACTTGCTATTTCGAAAGTCCAAAGGGAGAAATATTCACTTTAAGGCTAGGAGTATATTGACAATAATTTTGAGAAATTCCATTTACCTTAGCCCGGTAGCACGACGATTTGCCGCCAAATTTCGCGAAACTAAATCAAGAGAATGCTCCCCTCGCTGCTAAATACCTCGGTATCCGAGGCCAGAATTTGGACCGCTGTCACCTGCATTCGAATGAAACGGCAAGGAGGTCTCGCCCTCCTCTCGTTTCTGCGTTTTCTGGAAATTATGAAGTTTTTAATGAAATAAACCGTTGGTGTCACGCCCGCCTTGGGGGATAAGTGATCATAACTGTGTCCTAGTAGGACTGGATCGTTAACTCGTGAGCCTAGGCAACAGCCTGGTGCCTCGGCTAGCTCTATTTAGATTTTTGAAACACGGCTATATAACGGCTGCAAATACAGCTCTCCGGCCGATCGAGCCTGTAGCCACCTCGCAAATATAATTGAGCTAACTAATAAATATATTTATAAAGGGGAACCTATGCGTATGGAATAAGGCCACCATGCCGTCTAGTCATCCGTGACTCCAACATGTTGGAATACCGTATAACCACGTGACCGACAAGGTCACCACTACTATCGTACTCATGGCCCCACACTAACACAAAATGTAATACTAAACAACTACACAACACGCACGGCCTCACACGACCGGCCCAATCACCATTGTGGAGATATATATACAATCTCAAGTAAGCTCTATGAGTACTTGATAAATGGTCTGGATAAGGCCCCGACCTATCCATACTGCATAACAAAAGAAAATAACCACCTCTGGTTATCAAGCTCCTGGATGACAGAGTTGACACTCTATAGTCAGCTGGAATCACGAGGGATCGCCTGCCTTATGAGTACCATGTGCAGCAATGTAGCGCCTAATGGGCGCGCATTCACTGTACCGAGTATGCAAAGCAACTCAATACAACTGAAATAATAACAACATACAACTGTAACTTAATAGCAGGAGATAACTAAATCTGTAAGAACTGATATGTTGGACTTACTTCTCAGATCGTATAGGCAGGAGCGTACCCGTTGTCGTGATGATCTCGCTATATTCATTAATAATTTATAAATACATAAATACATATATATGTAGCAAGCAAGAACCAATATCCCCCATAAGCGGATGGTGCCAACTAAGAAGACAATCTATATACCCCTACCCGGTCAAAAACCACAAAAATAAGTCACCCACTCATCTACTAACTACGAGTACCGCCGCCCCCGGGTCTCCCGGCTCTGCCAGTGGCCTCCGACAGGGCCACCGGTTCGAGTCCGGAGGACTCCTGTACTGTATCTGTAACTGTAACTGTATCTGAATCTATTCCCTCAAGGCATGCGCACAACAGATAATCTATACCGTAATGCTGATCACCCGATATGAGGAAAGCTTCATCCCATCTTCGTCCAATCTGAGACGTGCATGCCACTCCTGGAGTGACGCAAACCCACCCGCCGTTGGCGACACAAGCACAACCCAGGCAGCGGGATGCCAAAAGGATGCCTCACGACACAATCAACTCTCAACAATCAATAAGCACATATATAGCAAGCATGTTTAAACTGGAAAATACTATCTAAATCCTGATTTCTTATTCTGGAATTCTTTCTATGTTATACCGATTCTCATAACGCTTTATACCGAACTGATCTTTGTCCGACCGCATGGCTAATTCGTAGCCAAGATACTATCTCGGGACCGTGGCTATACTGCAGCCAAGTTATCATCTGTCTGTTTGGCTTACTGTAGCTGTTACTATCTCACCTGCCTGGTTTACTTTACTAACTTTTATTCTGAATATATGTCATATTATTCTAAAAACATGCTTGCTAAAACACTTACTGGGCTATACTGAAGTCCAAGTGATAATCACCATTTGGCGCCGCTTACTAACTGGATCAATACTTATATAACGACACAAAAACAGGTTTACTGAACTGCTCAAAACTCATTATTCAACTCCGGGAATTCTATTACGGAGTTCACTGTATTATGCTAGGCTAGAGTTACTAACTTGCCAAAGAAACTAGCTTTACATACCTTAACCTCGGTTATCCGACTAACTGATGAAGCTCGGCCGCATCTAAATCTATTCTAACCCGCATTCACATATATGTCAACTTTGAACTAAATACACCAATATTCTAAAGAAAACGTCACTTTCGATATATTTATAGCTCCAAACTTTGACTTATCGAAGACGCATCGAAAATCTGCTATTTCTCGAAAGTCCAAGGGAGAAATATTCACTCTTAAGGCTAGGAGCATAGTTGACAATTTCACTTGGAGCAATTCCCACTTTCCTTAGCTCCGGTAGCACGACTTATCGGTTTACGCCGAATTTCACAAAACTAAATCTGCAGGAATGCTTCCTGCTGCTAGATACCTCCTCGTATCTCGAGGTTAATTTCTTGAATTTTGAACTACGCTTTGACGCCAGAATTTGTTTATAATTTATCAAAACCTTCGCATCTCCAGCCTTCATGAGCTCTCTGAAATTTTAAGTGATATTTAATGAAATAAACCGAAGTGGGAGGCTTTTATATACTTGTGCCTGACAGGGCCAACGCGGTCACGAGCCAACGAGGCCTCCGTGACACGCTGCCATCGCGGAGGGGCTCTACCCCGCCTCCTTCCCGCGATGAAGCTCGACAGGTTTCCTCGTCCACTTTCTTTTCCGGCCTTTTCTAGCATGTGTATGGCTTTCAAATTACTCTTAACCAATACGCGAATAGGCCATCGCGTCGGAATTTTACGTGTGTACAGTTGGAGGCTTTTATACTTGATCTGACAGGCCAACGTGTCACGGCAAATCGCCGGAGTTCTTCCCTCCGGGTGACACGTTGCCATCGGGCGGAGGGCCTTGCCCCGGCTCCTTCCGCGACGGTTCGACGAATTTCTTATCCGGTCATTTCCCTGGGCCTTTTCCTCGCATGTATGGTATTCAAAAACCCCTTAACCAACATGCGAGTAGGTCAGTTTACGTGTCGGTAATTTTACGGGTTGTCAGCGTAAATATAGCATATTTAACATAATTAAGAAAAGAATAATTAAGAGAGTTAAAGAATAATTTTTTAAATTATTTGATTAATATAACACATATAAAACTATCTATCTATTTATATATAATTCATATTTATATATAATATAAAGATACACATGTGGCACCTCTCTTTGACCAAGGATTTCATTTACTTGTTTTCTCATTTTTTTCTATAATTTTTTTCACATTTCTTATTTACTTATTATTTTACCAAAATAAATGTGTCAATTACTACTCAATATAAAAAATTAAATGTCTCAAAATTTACTATTCTGCTTATTTATTCTTTATTATAATATTTAAAACCTAAATATTTACTATCACAATCTTTTCATTCTTCTAGTAAAAATAAAAATCTATATTATATTAAAAGTGTGAAGACTCCTTAAAAATGTTGATTGAATTTTATCTTTCATTAAAATACATCGTAATAGATAAAATTGTCATTTACTATTTTTACATAATTATTATTTAAAATTTTTTATTTTTTTTATTTTTTTTATTTTTTTTATGTTTTTTCTATTAAGTTCATTATTAATTAAACCTTAGAAATTATACTTTTGGCCCTTTTTCGTTTTTTTTAAAAAAAATCGATATTTTTGCCATATTTTTTCCTTTCTTACATTCCTGATTCTTTTTTCCTTCTTACATTCCTTACCAAAGTTTTCCACCGAATTTATTTACATTCCTTGAGAAAGCTCATAATCTTTTCCCTTTTTCTGATTTTTTTTTTTTACTTTTCCTTTTGATAGTCAAGAATTCTATTTACATTCTATCACGAAAGGTTTTTTCTTTTTTAACAGTAGTATTCTAATATTTTTGTACTTTTAATTTTTTTAGTTTATAATCTTTCTGCTTCTATAAAAGAATTTATAATTGCATAATTTAAATTCATCAATTGTTCACCATCAAACATCTTTGATTTAATTTTTTTAATTTTGTTATTTTTTTTATTTTTTTTATTTTTTTTATTTTTTTTATTTTTTTTATTTTTTTTATTTTTTTTATTTTTTTTATTTTTTTTATGTTTTTTCTTTTTTTTCAAATAATTTAATTTAAATTTCAATTAAATTACATGTTTTTTTTGTTTTTTTAATTTTTTCTTTTAATTGAGTCTTATATTGATGTTATGTGATTTGGAAAATCAGTATTTGTACTGGGTACCTTCATATACTCATACATTCACAAGTTTTATCTATTAAGATAAAGTAATCTCTTTCTCATAAATAATTTTTTTATATAAAATTTTTTTTATTTTTTTTATTTTTTTTAGTTTTTTTATATTTTTTATTATCATTAATTTAATTATAGAATTTGAAAAGAATTCGTGAATGAAATTGTGCCAAGTAACAAGTTAATGCGATACGATTCTCATTGGATAATAAAAGTCTTAATAATTAGAGCTGAATTAGTAAAAGAGTAGAAAAAGTGCAAATAAAAGGAAGTCACTCTAATGAGTAACATCAGCTTGAGGAAGAGGTAAACAATTATTTTTGTATTATATTATAGTATTTTAGTGATATTTTTTAGAAAAAAAAGAAAAAACATAAAAAAAATAAAAAAAATAAAATATTTTATTTTTTTAATTATTGATTTTTTTAATTTCTTATTTAATTTAATTTGTTGCAGTAGTTGTTGTTATTCAATAATTATATTAAAAGTGAATAAAAATATTTAAAAACAAGTACAAGATTTGTTACATAATAAAATGGACGTATTAATGCTGTTAATCCTAATTTGTATAAGTAAAAGAGATTGGAGATTGGATTCAATAACAACACTATAGTTCAAGAATACAAAGTTACTTTTCTACTATTACTTTTTTAGATAATTTGCTTCGCTTGAAGATGCAATACAATCTTCCATGTGAACAATCTTTGTTAATTTCTTTAAATTCCATCAACTAATCTAACATTCAATATATGTATAATATTTTACTTCCTATAGACACAAAATTGTCATTTATAGATTTTCTTAAATAATTATGATGCAATTATTATTGTAATATTTAAAATTTTAAATAATTAAAGTTATAGGTATTAAATTTCATTTAGTTGTAAAAGGTTAAAATTCCTAATATTTAGCATTGCTAAAATTGACAAAAAAATTTCTCAAATCTTTCCTATTTGAATTATATTGGTGTCCTAACATTTAAACTTTAAAATTAATTATAATATATTAAAAAAACTAAAAAAAATAAAAAAAATAAAAAAAATAAAAAAAATAAAAAATTTTTAATTTAATATTTAATATTCAAATTGTTTAAAAAATGACCCTTTTTAAATATTTTTAAACATATAATTTGAATGTTTTACTATTTAGAATTTCTAATATTTAGTATAAAACATTGGAAATTTTCTTGTTACCTTTTCCTTATTTTGTTTTTTATAATAGTAGTCCAGGATTAAACTGAGAAAATTTTGTAAATGGGCAACAACTTGGAAGAAAATAGGTTTAAGTAGCAATATCATTTATTTACATAAATGATAATATTTTATATGTCATGTATTGTATTTAACATAGGTAAAACGCAACAAAATACAAAGATGTAACTGAATATGAGTGAATTTAGGATTATGTTTCAAATAAAATTCAGTTATCATAAATCACTCAAGTGATAATTATTCATCTCATTAATAATAGGATTTAATAAATGACAGAATTCTTATTTACTATAACAACTTGTGAAATAAAAAAATAAAATACAAATACAAATACAATTCAAATTAAATAAAAACATACATATGTATTTGTATGTACTATTAGTAAGATGTATTTCTTTTAAATTTAATAGTTTACTTAATAAACATATGTAACCATTTGTAATATGAATATTAATTATATGTATTTGAAATCTATTTGTATATGTGAAATACGTATAGGATTATGTGTATTTGAATGTATGAAAATAGAACTATTATATATTCTCGCTAAAATAAATATTTTGGAAAAGATATTTAAAATAAACATTTTGAATACTCAAAATACAAAACCTTAAAATTCAAAATACACGATTGAAAATTAAATATCTAAATACATATAATACATAAATTATAAAAATATATAATTTTTGTTTTTTTAATTAATTTAATTGAATGTTTAAATTATCAATTAAAATATCATAAAGATTT
Organism: Datura stramonium; assembly: GCA_018107945.1. Taxonomy (NCBI): domain Eukaryota; kingdom Viridiplantae; phylum Streptophyta; class Magnoliopsida; order Solanales; family Solanaceae; genus Datura; species Datura stramonium. The sequence goes on along the minus strand of JACEIK010007379.1, from coordinate 42,188 downwards.
GGATTCAATAAAAAACAACTATTTGCATGGTTTAAAGAAGATTTATTTTAAAATACAAAAAAAAAAATATTTAAAATTAAAAATAATAAAATCATGAATGAAACTTACTTGATTTAACAGATTCTCAAACAAATGGCATGGGAATTTATGAACGTGGACAATTAATGGAGAAAATAAGGAGGAAGAAAAAGAATGATGGAGAGAGAGGAGAAGAAATGAGTTGCGGGAAGTTACAACAGTAAAGAACACAGTAAAAAGTAAAAATACAAAAAAATAAAAAAAATGAAAAAATAAAAAAATTAAAAAAATTAAAAAAATTAAAAAAATTAAAAAAATTAAAAAAATTAAAAAAATTAAAAATATTAATTAACTTTTAAAATTTTAAATTAATTATAAGTTGACTTATATCAATCCTTTATTTATTAAACTAACTAATTATCCATCATGATTTCTTAGTTCACGATTAAAAAATAAATTAAAAAGTGTAATTTTATTATGTTAATGAATACGTTGGAGTTCTTCTTCTTTTCTAAAAAATTGTATAATTGAAAATAAAATAAATAAAAATAGTTTTATAATATTTTTACTTATTCATTTTTTAAATTGTAGTTTAATAAATTTATAATTTGGTTTTATTTTTTTATTTTAATTTATGTGAAGGTGTTTGATTAGAAACATAGATTAAGAATGAGAGAAAAATTGAGTTAAAATTATCTCATAAAATGGTAAAAATGAAAATCTTGAAATAATGTTACAAATAGATACTATCAAAAGTACGGTCTATATCAAAACTATTATTCACTTTTTTACCTTTTTAAAAATAGAGTTTTATTTTTCACTAATTTTGATGAGTCTTTCTTAATTTGGCAACCCATTACAACAAATAAATACATTTGTGATATGATAAATTTATTAATGTCAAATAGTTAGTAATAACTCACAATATAATTGATTCTTAAATTTTTATTCTTACTAAACTGAGGACACGCGCAGACACGTTCACTAAAACTAGTATGTTAAAATAAAGTGTGTGTGTGTGTGTGTGTGTGTGTGTGTGTATACAAAAATAAATTACTACTCCCTCCATTGATTTCTATTTTATTCTAAAAAATTAAATGTATCAAAATTTACTACTCCACTTATTTCTATTCTTTGCGTAATATTTAAAAGCCTTAATATTTACTACTCCAATTTTTTTATTTCCTGTATAAAGAATGAAAATTTAACGAAAATATGTTAAATGGAGTATGTGTGTGTTTGTGTATTGATATATATAATACTTTAATACCTTTGCAATTATTTTTTAATCTCTTTTATTTATTTATTTTCTTCTTTATTTGTTTTAAATTTTCACTTCCATAACTCAAATTTATTAAATTTCTACTCTTATTCATTTCATAATTCTTAACTTTTCATATTCATAACCTCCAACTATTTAATTTAAAATTTTAAGATACCTTATGATATTCCTCCATTTCTATCTATATAAATTTCACTATTTTTTATTTCATGAGACTTTTACTTAACATTATCCTTTTAATTCCATATTTGAAGTAATGATATTTTTTTATATTATTATTGTAGTATTAGATCCATGCAGAGGCATAGCCACATATAACAACGGGTGGCCAGCCGAACACCCTTCGTCAAAAAATTATGTATATAAAAGATTATATCAATTATATAGATCAAAAGTTATTTTCACACACGCGCGCGTACACACACACATATAATCTTGAACATCCTTAATGAAATTTCTGACTTCACCGCTGGATCCATGCTATAGCTTGACTAGATGAAGAATGCTCTTGGATGTTGATTAGCTTGCAGGAGGGGAGTCTGATAAGAGCTCGAAAAATTATGCATCGATTCTTTATTTTTTTTATTTTTTTTAAATCTATTTTCTTTGATTAAGATCCTAAGAAATATGTGTGTGTTGGATCTTTTTTTTTTTCTGTTTACTTCCTCGTGTGTTCACTCTACGAAATTTCTTTAATTTAGATTTTTATGATTTTTAATTGTTATAAGTTTGTATTTTTGTTTAGGCTCAAATTGATTTGTGTAAATTTGTAGGAAATATGTCACTACTAATCAAGGTTCAAAATATATTACTGATGGTTTAAAAGAAATATATATTAAATATTGAAATACGCCCTTCTTTAAATATTTCTTATGATATGAAGAACATTTACGTTTTCTTTAAAGATTTGTTTATTTCTTCTACTTTTAAAAAATTAGCAAAAGAATTAACTCTAATAAGTATATAAACTTGATAAACACAATGATATCGTTCAACTTCAACCTTAGTCAATGGTATCTTTTTTAATAAATTAAACTGAAATTCCTTTATAAGAATTATATATCTTCAGGTAGTTTGTAATTGCAATTGAAGCCAAGACAAAGTAAGCAGGCGACAACCACAATCTACTATTGTCATATGATATGCTCATAAAATTAAATAAAAATATTAAATATTTTTACTGAAATTTTTAAATAATGGTAAATTGTAAGATTTTTTCTTTTACATTTTTTCAACTGTTTTACTCTTTTTTTTAAATATACTTTTTCTTATTTGTAAAATGAGTAATAAAAATATTAAAATAGCATTATAT
>JACEIK010007379.1:2261-35361 GCA_018107945.1 Datura stramonium | reverse complement strand
CATGCAGAAACTACCTGTTAAATCCCCAAGAATTGAAAGTCATTCTAGAAAAAACTCTAACTTAATCATTATCTAAGAGTAGGGATAAAGTAAAACATTAGGATAATGTATGAAAACAAAGAGACATCAACTAAAGAAGATCTGCGACAGCCTGGATCGAAATTAACTCACCCTCAGATCGAATGTCAAGCTGTTCCGCTAGAGATGGGATAGAGATAAACTTTTTGGTTCGTAGTATGCACTTAGTAAAAAGAAGTGCATGAGTAGTATCATCACAAACACTATGTTCAGGTACACATCATAAGTCGACCTTATATAATAACAGGTATATATCACAATTCAATAAATAATCTGGCACTCGAAAAACATATAACAACCATTACAATCACAATTTAGTGTAAGCCAGTTCATGGATATAAGCTGGCCTGCTCACTGATTTAAGCCTTGCTGCAGGGGTAACTTGACCACTATCGTGGTCTCGCCGCAGCAAGAATTTTACCGCAGCAGCGATACTGCTCTAGGTAGTAACTCAACTTTGTTGACAACCTTCAGTTGTCCACAGTTTCCAATAACTACTCATAACTAGAAGTCTATTCACTACATCAAGTGTAACATCATTAATCAATCAAAACATACAGATAATTCCCAACAACCAATTCACAACAATACCCGCTTACAACATAAGTAAAACACAAATGATGCAATGAATTATATGAAACACATAGATAAATCATCTTGTTTCACCATTTCTTCATCTCTGTACCAACCTATCCTCACATAGACCTTTCATCGGTACATACCATCTATAATGTGTTTGCTATACCACTCCATCACATAACTGTATTACACATTGTACACACATGTTAGAGGGTCTTATGTTTGCTCTTCCAATCATGACCTGCAGGGAACTCTAGAAATTTATGTACTGTATCAAGGTGGTACCCGCTCCACTCATCTACTCATTCAGATGCTTCTCTTGTACATGAGACACTTATCTCCAAGTATTTTTATATATTCAATTAATCACAATCTATCTCTTCTGTATGCTCACTTCAGACACGAGCCACTCATATCAGGATAAGAACATATTTATCTACTCTAACCAACGTTTATCAGCATCATTCAACATGTTATCATTTCAGTCAACTTACATGATAATTCATAAGGATATATTAACCAAACTCATCAACATAACTTAACATGTTATTCGCTCACTCAATACATATGATAATTCATAAGTATACATTGGTTATCACAATTACACTTTATTTCACAACTACAACCATAATTTATACATCTCAAAGTTCATTCAAAACATAACTAAGTCACCCTCATTACTAGCACAATCAGTTTCTGAAGACCAATTAATCATGTTCATCAAACATAACACATACAAGTCATTAAATAAAGTCCGACTCCTCATAAGATGTAACCTACATCGATCGGAGGACTCGAATATCTAGCTGCTCTACTGGAGCCTTGCCTTTTCTCGAAGCTTCGAAATGCTCAAAATCTACGAACAATAATCACAAGAGTATTTCATTATCTACTCTTCAAATAAAGGTCTTCGGAGTTAAACCCACTCCAATTTACCTATCATAATGATCCTGATTGTTACCCACAAGACAATTCATCACTTTTTTTCCTACATAGATCATTCCCATCTATTTAAGAGTTTCTACTCCTTAAACCCTTTCTAAGCAGTTAATAGTTCTAAAGGTCTCAATTTTACAAATTTTTGGGTCTCAAACTACCCCACAATTGAATACATGCATTCACAATTCCTTAGAAAGTGTTCATTACCCATGTTTAGCCTAGAAATCACCATTATCCCCCATATCATCAGTTTTAGTTTTAGTTTTCACAAGCCTAGGATTCTTAGCAAGTATACACCATTTAAGACCACTCATTGATTCTAGGGTGTTAAAAAATTGAATGAGGGAAACAAATTGCTAGAAATATTACCTTGCGAAGATGAAACTGCTTTTCCCTTAGAAAAATCGCCCTTCTACTCTCAAAGTTTATGGCTTAGAATAATGGGGTTGAAACCCTGAAATTTTGACTTAAAAAAACATTCTGCCTCACGTTTTCTCACTGCAGCAGTCACCTGTTCACTACAGCGGATCCTCTACGGCAAGACTATAACTGCTATAGCGGTCTCGCTGCAGCGAAATTTCCACCGTTGTAGCAGTCTCCCCCTTAAGCAGTAGCTTAAAATTCCTGCACATTACACAATTTTCCCTTTCTAAAAACTAAGCCTCCCATTTAGACTTTCCATCACCTTTTGACAGTGCACCTAACCTTAAAAAACGCTACGAATTCATTCACAGTCTCATAATTTCCTAAGGAGGTCTTAATTATTCTATAACAACGAGCGGATCATTACACTCTCTTTATTCAATTTATTTAAAGGTGTTTGACTAGACCATATATTATGAGAGAAAAACTGAGCTGAAATCATCTCATTAAAAAATCAAATGAAAAGTTTAAAATTAAGTTATTATCAAATATTTCATTTAAAGTAGGAAGTCTCGTAATAAAATATCATTCACCTTTTTACCCTTTTAAAAATAGAGTTTACACTTGACAAAATAGTTATTTAATTATTTTTCTAATATTTAGAATTTTAAAATTAACTAAATTTTATGTATCAAATCATTCCTTATTTGAAATACATAAAAAAAATATTAACATTTAAAAATTTAAAAGTGGTTAAGATTTATCTTTTAAGAAATAAATACATGTTGAATAAAATTATATTTATACTACAAATCAATCTTATGTTTAGGACTTTGAAAATACAATTTGAAAAAATGGCTGCCCGGTGCAAAAAACATCCTATGTTAACAGGGTCCTAGAAGGATCGCATGTCAATGAGTGTGATATTGTAATACCCCAAAAGTCCCTACGATCAAGCCCTATACTTGTAGTAGAATCAGCAAAAAAATCTGTAAAATTTCACAGAATGACTCGTGGTACAAATCGTAGGGTAATATGACGGGTCGTGGGAGAAGTCGTGGTAAGCAGTAGTTCCTCCTGGCCCAGTGATGACGACTCATGGTACGAGTCATAGGAGGTAATAATGAGTCATGGTGTCATTCTTCCTAAGGAAGCCCAGAAACATATGGAAGGAGTATTGGCCCATACCATGAGTCGTGGTTGGATGGTACAACTCGTGGTTTGTGTCTGCTGAGAGAAAGCTCGATGTAACGAGTTACAGGATGACTCGTGAGACCAATTAAGGAGTCGTGGTATGCACCTGTTGTATGAGGTCTAGAGAAATGGAAAATTAGGCTGGCATGCAACGACTATCCCCACTAGTCATAGTGACAACCAACGACTCGTGGTACACGTCATGATGAATAGCAGACAACTATTTAAATACGAATTCCCAGGAGTATTTTTGTAACTTCCTAAGCTTATAACCCCTAAGTGACATCATCTTGGGTTTCTTAAAGAGTGTATTAAGGGGTTTAACCTAGCTCATTCTTTCAAACAACAGTAGATTGAAGATCCCCTCCCAAATCAAGCTAGGGTTCATCATCCCCTTCATCTCAATTTCTCTTGGATTTTTAAGGCAAGTCAAGGGATCAAATTACCTAGGTATGTAAGGCCACAAATGGGGAATTTCTTGCACCCTCATGCCCAATTTCTTCTCTAACTCATGATTTCAAGTCTCCAATCAAGTTTTATGAAAATTCTAGGGTTTAACCCAATTCCATGCAATTATTCATGATATCTCTATGGGTTCAATTCTCTCATATTCCAATTGGTGAAATATAGTTACTAGGGCAGATATAACTCTCAAATTCCTCATGAATTTATGATTTTAAGCTTATGGTGATTATGCTCTATTGTGCATGATTTATGAATTTCAAGCTTATGAGCCTATGATTTTTAGTATGATGAATTATCAAAGTATGCATATATGTTCATGAATTCTTAAAAACGTATGATTCCATGACTTGAAATTATGAATAATTATTCAAGTATGTATGATTTCATGATTTGGGAAAGCCCATGTAAAGTCAAGTATGTTTTATCATGATTTTAGCCAAGGCTTATAAGATCAGTTTTATAGAGATGTTTGGATTCAAAACTCCTCAGAAACAAATTTAAGCTATGTTTTGAGATTATAATTATGAGCAATATGCACATTTTTGGAGTAGTTTCTAGCACTAAGTAGGTCAAGAATTTCTAGGACCCAGATCTCATAACTACGCGCCACCATAGGTTATATATTCATATTTGGGACCTCTCAAGAGAGTGTTTCCCCCACCCGAGGGCACATCAGTGATATCACACCTTCATCATTCTTTTCCTGGCAAGGCTTAGGATGACTCTGCCTACTTGAATGAGATAGTTGAGGCATCATGTAAGCTCTATCGTGATGGCGTCAGTTATGATGAAGCTTCCCATTGTTCCTAATATTTTCAGTTGATGTTCATGTCTTATGATATTATGTTTTATAGTACATTTGACCCATTTATCAGTTTATGAGTTTTCACTTATAATTTCAAGTATAACACGCTATATGATTTCTATTTTTAAACCTTGGGTTATTATGTTCATGTTGTAATGAATAGCTCATAATTATGCTTATTTCAAGAATATGGATTTTAGCATGTTGTCCTTACTCTCATGTTCTATCTTAATTTATCAGACTATCATTTTACTAGCATATTTTACTTCCTCTACATACTCAGTACATTCCAAGTACTGACCACATATTCTATGTTATATCATCTCATGATATAGGTCCAAGTGATCAAACTTAGTCCCAACGTTACCTCACTCCCATTTCAGTCCAGTTCAATTCCAGTTTTGGTGAGTCTTCATGATCTGAGGATGTCAGTTTTGAATATATCTCTTTTTTATGTCTTTTAGTTTCAGACTTTACAAGCTAGTTGAGGATGTTTTTCCATCAGCTCTTCATATGTTTAGAGACTTTTCGGACAACTATGTATAGATGGTTCAGCGATGTTGGCTCGTGTTTACGTTCATGTTATTATGTTATACAGACTTTCGCTTATATACGTTCATGCTTTATTTCTGCTTAGTGGTGCTCTTATTCATGCTATATATGTGTCATGGGTTAGCTTGGAGACATTCGTGATTCTAGGTCCCGTGTCTCGGTCCGGGTCCATGCTCGGGTCATGATAGATATAGACACTCTACCTTAATGCAAGAATTAACGGTTATTTCCACTAATTTCTTGAGTCTTTCTTAGTTTAGACAATCAATTATAAATAAATAAATGCATTTGTGATATAATATCAATTTATTAGTGTCAAAATAAGCCAACAGTAACTTAGAATACGATTTCATAAGTGCTAATTATTTAATTAATTATACTATATGTTCTATCTATTATACAACTTTGTATTATGATGCATTTTCGTAATGCTAATATTTATATTAAATGTTAATCTGTTAATAGTGTAGTAATACAAATTTTGTAATAATTAACAAAAATATACATATAATCCATGAAAATTATTTCTTTACCTTTCAATCAAATTCTATTTTTACTTTATTGAAACAAGTATTAGAACAAATTGAATGCAACATTATTTAATTGGAACAAACCCTTAAACATAATGACTTATCAATTTGAAAATCATAATTTTCTTTCTAAATTCTTATATTGTTACATAGATACATTTTAAAAATATTATTTATGCTATTTTTAAATATTTATTCTTATTAATATGAGGGATACATGCAAAGCGCATACAGTAAGACTAGTATAATAAATATGTGGGCATGGGAAATCAAACATGGGCATCCTACAGTGCCAAATATTTGCATTTCTATATTTTGATTTCAGAAGCTTAGGGTCAGATCACAAAAAATTAATGTAAATAATATTGACGCGAGAAATCGAACAATGGATGTCCTACAACTTTATGCACACCCTTTCCATTGAGTTTCAACTCTCTATTATTTCAAAGGGTGTTCAAAATACTTTATATAGGATTAAAAGTAATATTTAACCTATATATCAGTGTAATTTTTTGATGAAGGGTGTTCGGCTAACCACCCTTACCCGAACATAGTTTTGCCCCTAATTACCGTGGAGGCTGAGACTTACTATGTATTATTATTCTTTACGAACTGGAATCGAGCATATTTTAATGTAAAAGGCAAGGTGCTTATGCCACGAGACAATTGAAGGTGCATAAGAAGAATTAACCCACCCATGACTTAAAATTGGTGGTGGTGGTATTTGCATTGAAGGTTTGGAGATACTATCTCTATAGTGCATATTATGAGGTATTCATGGATCATAGTCGCCTTCAATACATATTTAATAAGAGGTATCTCAGCTTGAGACAGTAGAGATGGTTGGAATTACTGAAATATTATGACATGACTATTTTGTATCAGCTGGACAAGACAAATATTGAATTGATATCTTGAGCCAAAGGGTGGTGAGTATGGACAGCCTGGCATTATTGTAAGTGGGGGAATTTCCCTTGAAATGGACGTCAATGTTTGGATAAAAACTCCGTGAGTACTTGATATTTTTGGACCTAGCAAAGTCTTGACATGTCTGGAGGCACAGTCTTTTTGATGGAGCAAATCAAACTTCAACAGTTTGAGGATGAAAAGTTGTTTATCATTAGTGACAAAGTGTTGTAGGAAAAAGCTAAGGAAGCGGTTCTATATATTGAGGGCATTAAATAGATTAAGGCTGCATATGTGTTCTTAGGGTTGGTGAATTTACACAGTTGATTATGGAGAAGGCTCACAGTTTGAGGTATTATATTCACTCAGGGACTACTAAAATGTATTGTGAATTGAAACAACATTATTGGTAGTGTCGGATGAATATGAACAAAGTTAGGTATATGTCTAGGTGTTTGAATTGCCAACAAGTGAAATATGAGCGCCAAAGATCGGATAGTGTGACTCAGAGGATGCCTATATCTAAGTGAAAATGAGAAAGAATAGTCATGCACTTTGTGGTACGATTTCCATAAACTTTGAGAAAATTTGATGTTAAGGTCATTGTTGATAGATTGATCAAGTTTGCACACTTCATGTCGGTTCAAACTATCTATAATTCAGAGAAATTAAAATTTTTTTACATCTAAGAGATAGTTTGATTGCATGGAGACCCTATATCTATTATTTCAAATTGAGATACACAGTTCACATCTCATTTATGATAGTCTATGCAAAAGGAGTTGGGTGCACAAGTTGATCTTAACACATCATTTCACCTACAGACTAACAATTAGTCCTAGCAAACTATTCATATCCTTGAGGATATGTTGAGACCTTGTGTGATTGATTTTAGTGGTGGACATCAATTATTACCTTTAGCAGAGTTCGTGTTCAATAATAGTTACTAGTCTAGCATTCAAATAGCATCGTTTGAGGTCTTGTATGGGAGGAGGTGTCAATCGCCCGTTGGTTGGTTTGATTCATTCGAGGTTAGGACCATAAGGTGAAGATTTGTTAAGTGGTTCCTTGGACAAGATCAAACTAATTCAGGAGAGGCTTCTCTCAGCTCAAAATAGGCAAAAAAAATTATGTGGATTGAATGATTCATGATGTGGAATACATGTTAGGTGATCATGTATTATTGAAGGTCTCCTATAAAGGGTATGATGAGGTTTATAAAGAAAGATAAGTTGAGTCATAGATGTAGGTCCGTTTGAAATTCTAGAGCGTATTGGGGAGGTGTCTTATGAGTTGTCACTCACCTGGCTTGTCACATGCTCTTATCTTTTTCTATATTATGATGTTAAAGAATATCATTAAGATAAGGCCACATGTTACAGTTGGACACAATGCAACTTGATCAGAATATGATATTTGAGGAGGAGTTGTTAGCCATTGGACAAACAGATCTGAAAGATGACGTCAAAAGAGATGATTTTGGTAAAGGTACAATGGATACATCATCGAGTTGAGGAAGCTACTTGGGAGATCGAGTTAGATATGCTGACTAGATATCCTCAACATTTTGATAGTTCTTAAGGACAAATATTTATTTTAGTAGGGGAAGATATAACAACCTATTTGATTGTTCTGAGTGTTTGAATCATTTTCTTCTAATTGAGACTTCCTATAGGTTTATTTTGTATTTTATGACTTGCAAGTATGAATAACACGAGTTTCGAAGGATTCAGGTGCGTTTTGGAAAATCAAAATCAGAATTAGTGAAACTTAAGAGTTGACCAAAGTCAACATTTAGGGTAACAAACTCATATTTGGGTTCTGAAGGTTGGTATAGGTTCGCATAATGATTTAAGACTTGGTTGGATTGTTTGGACTAGTCCTAAGGGACTCAGGGATGATTTTTGTAATACCCCGTAAATCCTAAGACCAGATCCGGGAGTTAAAATGGAGAAAAAGGGATTTCCTGCACCAGGTCACAGGACGAGTCATTCAGTGACCTAAGTGACTCATGGGGAGGGGTCTGGCCATGGTTGAAATTTGGAGTTGTGAGCTGGTCACGGGTGTGACCACGAGTCGTGGTCAACACCATGATTCATTGGGTGGCCGTGGTCAAGAGTTGATTGAAGATTGGAGAACTTCGACAGTGTTGGCAATGATTGGTCACCAGAAGTCGCGGTGTCCCTTGTGGTGACCCTCAGAGGAAGAATTGATAGTGTTCATGATGAGAGGTGACCACGAGTCATGGTCAGGGGCACAACTCGTCCAGTTCCTCGTTGGGATTGACAGTCTGTTTTTCCCTTCGAGTTTATTAAGGGCTTTTTCGTAATTCCTATATTTCTAAGACATAAAATACGTCGTTTTAAGCTCAGAATAGGGTGTTTTAAGAAGGGTTAAGTCATTCTAAGCCCATCCTAATTCATGCATGCAAGTTTAGAGGGTTGGGAAAGTGATCAAGTCTAGTTCTTCAAAGTTCTTCCTCAATTCTCTTTGGGCAATCAAGAAAGTGGTGAAATCAGGCCTCTTCAGGTATGTAAGGCTATGAATGAGTGCAATAGTCCACATCCATGCTCAATGCCCTCTCAATTCATGATGTTCTAATTAATGAATTTATGAGGCTTTTACCCAGTGTGTGAATTTTATAAGTTTCTAGCATGGGTATGATTTAAGCATGTTTTGAATGTTGAATTATGATTCATGGGCAGATTTTACAATGTTTTCAATTATAAATTATATTTTCAAATTTTCTAAATAATGATGCCCATCCATGAAAGGTCATGAAAGTTGAGATCTATGAAGTATGTGTACAAGCATGATGAGATGTTTATGAAGAAAGAATAATTTTTAATTACCCATGTCTATGTTTATTTTTTCAAAGTGAATCATGTTAATTTCAAGTATGTTTAAGTAATGGGCAAGCTCATATGATCAAGCATGTTTTTATGATTTCATAAATTAGCTTACCACATGATTTTGGAGTTTAGACTCCCAATATGTTCAGCTTGTGGTATGGTTTGAGCCAAGGCTCATGTTATGATTTCAGATTTATATATGTATGTTATGAGTCAGCTTCATCACTAGACAATGGTTTAGTTTTGTTGAAAAACAATGGAGAGCATATGCATGTTTGTGGGAGTAATGTCTAGCACCGAGTAGGCTAAGAGTCAGTTAACCCTATGCCTCAGAACTACGCCCCAACGTAGATATGTTCAGATTATTTGGGACCTCCCTTGTGAGCTTTCCCTGCCCCCAAGGGGCCTTCAGCTTAATATTGATATCATGGTAGAGTCCTTAGCCCTGACAAAACTTTGGATGACTCTGCCCACTTGAGTGTGATAGTCGAGATCACGTAAGCTCTATCGTAGTAATGTCGGTTATATGAAGAGTCTCCCATTATTCCTCATGATTTAAGTTATGCATGTACATTAGTCATGGTAGTATGTTTTCAGTAGGTTGACCCAGTGTTCAGCTTTACTTATGATTATTAGTTTTAAGCTTTGGGTCATTTGATTCAATTATGATATTCAAATCACGATTTTAGAAAATAGCATGCATGGGTCATTCGATTCAGTTATGATGTTCAGTTAAGTTCAGATCATGATTTCAGAAAATAGCATGCAAGGCCTACTCTCAGAATCTTATCTTGATTATGTTTTACGCTATGCATGTTTAATGATTTTACTTAGCAATTTTACTTAACTTGCATACTCGGTACATTCCACGTACTGATTGTATACTCTATGCTGTATCGTTTTATGATACAGGCTTTGATATCCAGACTCAGTCTTATCGCTAGTCAGACTTCCGGAGTTAGCACTTCTCAGTCTCAGTTGGTGAGTCCTCATCTTGCGAGGGACCTTCTTATCAGTTGTATTTTGTCTTTTCAGTTTTTAGACTATAGTGAGTTAGTTGGGGTCTTGTCCCATCAACTCATTAGCATTAGAGGCTTTTCAGACATAGATGTATTCATCTTTAGACTTATGTCATGTATTAGGATGTTATGTTATGTTTAGACTTTTGAGATGTTATTTATGATGATCTTCCACTTATTTATGATTGAGTTATATGTATGTTCATTCCATGGGTCGACTTGGAGCCTATCGGAATTTCTTGTCCCGTTTCTTAATCCGTCCTATGTTCGGGTCGTGACAATTAGGAACACTTAAACCAACACTAGTGGTTTTTAAGGAATAAGAGTTAGCCAAAGTTAAAAATGTGATTAGGATTCATTTAGAGCTATGTGAATGTAGTTTACATGTTTAGTTGTTGATGTCGCCCAAATTACACCTCGCAATTGAGATATGAACCGGTCTATGTCAAATATAGAACCCAACGAAGGTTGAGGTCGATCCCATAGGGAATATGGAAAGAACTTGAGTTAATGTGAATAACTGTTACTATCGGGTTACTTATTTCCTATGGGGGAAAGAAATAAAATAATAAACAAAAGTAAAACTACTAAATTCTTAGATCAAATACGGTTTGTATTCAATTAACGACTTGACTAGGATTGTGTTCTCCAAGACTTCATAACTGCAAGGCTTTTACACTAGTGATTTATTCCGGTGTTTAACATGCAATATTGGTAAGTAAGGTTCACCTAAATGGTTGGTCCCCTATCTAGATGATTATCTCCACGCAACTTGATCTGTATACGGGTGTATGCTTAATTAACCCTTACCCTTAATATTAGATTAGCTCTCCCCAGACAAGTTCAAGCTATTAGATGAGGGTTGATAGCCTCAAATCTCCGTTGTAAATTCCTTTTTCCTATTCACTACCTCATTGGTCCGGTAAGTAAGAATAAGGCAAGTCCTAACGTTTGCAACCGTCAAAAATCAATTAAAGCGAAGGGAAAAACAATACATGCATTAAACCCCATTCAAGAATCACTAAGTGTTTTACCTATGTGTGTCAATTCATCTTGGTTCCCACAACCCTAGTTATGGGTTTAGCTACTCATGTTTGAATGATCATAATCACAAAGTATTGAATAAATCATAATTGCAACTTACAAATTATCATAGAAGAAAACCAAGTAATTGATTAAAACTCCAAACTTGATGAATAAATTCCAATGTTGCTTCAAAATTGTAAACCTTATTTCTTGAACGAAGAATAATCGTACCACAACAAAATCTATCTGAAAAAGTAGTAAAATAAACTGTACTTCGAAAATAAATCTAAACAATGTATTTATAGTTCCAAGAAAACCTTTACCTAACTAAAACTGGAAATCAGGTCGTCAGTGATCACGGGCTTGGTAATGATTCGTTAGGACCTTTGACGAGTCGTGCCTTGCTAAAATCAGCCATCCTCAGCATAGAAACCAGTTGTGGCAACGGGTAACGACTCGTTGTGCCTGGGCATGAGTCGTTAGATCCGTCATGGTCTAACTTCTTCAAATTTCCAGTGTACCTTACGGTTAGTTCTAGTGATCTGCCAACGAGTCGATTAGTAAACTAACGACTCGTTATGTCTTTCATCATCTCCAATGGTTACTTCATCAATAATTTCTCTCCCAGTCTTCACGACTCGTTATCAGATGTAACGAGTCATTCCCTCAACCCGTCAGGTACACTGGTCTTGCAACTTCTAAACTCAACCTTTGCCCACGACTTCAGCAACAAGTCGTGCTAAGTGCCAATGACTCGTGAAGTGCCTGACAGTCACTTGTTAAGTTGTTTTAAGCATTAATTTTCCCAGTTCACTTTTGAACCTGTTTTCCTACAACATTAAACACAAAACACATCATATCTATAAAAACATACCCGGAATGTGCATAGTTTCTTGGTTTTAAGTGTCGAAAGTGCCATAAAATTACGGCACATCAACACTCTCAACTTAGAACTTTTGCATGTCCTCAGGCCAAAAAAACAAACTAAACTAAACTAAACTAAACTACTTCGACGCTTCAATCGAAAGAACTCTAGGAAACTTACAACAATCACATTTATTCATCAAATTGAATTTTCTAACCCCTCCTTCATCAGATCAACTCAAATCACAATGCATATGCAAACTGTCCAACCATGACACAGAGGAATAAAAACATGGAAAAACACTGTCACTTGCAACCACGCACATAAATCTATAATACTGACCCAGACAACTTGCAGACGATTTTGTTGACCAAATGCTCTCACCTCAAAGAATTCCTATACTCTCACATGTGTATATGATTATTTCGATATATTTCTCTTGGCACTAGGTAAGATTCATTCGCTCTCACAAAGAAATTCTAACTGTGTGCATGCAGTACCATAGACTTGCCTTTATTTTCAATACCTCGATTTTCATACAAGTAACCATGATCACTAGGACTTTCTAGGCTTGTAATGTAGGCTCAGGTTCGGGTATGGTACATATGGAATTAGTAGCTTAACCCTCCTTGGCACTACGCACGTCTTGACTCCACTTTTAATCTTTTTTTCTATTTTCTTCCCTTTTTCTTTTATTTGCTTCTTGTTTTATTTGCATTTGCAACTACGGGTACGGTTTCTCTTCATTCAAGCATTCATTGATGTCACATATTTCTTTTCTTTTCTTTCTCTTCGACAACAATTTTTATTTCTTTCTTTTCTTTTCATTATGCATACCGCATCCGCTCTTTCTTTTTTTCATTAGCCGATTTCTATTCCACCCTACTCTTCTTAATCGCCCCTATAATAGCCACCCTCAACTTAGGCGATTTGCTTAAGTAGAGGTTCACAATGTCCAAGGAGGAACCAGGGCTAAAATAGGTTCATTCTAATAAAAGCAGGATGGTGAATTGGTGTAAACAAAAAGAAAGGTCAATTTAAGCTCAAACATTTGGATCAAGGGATTTTTATTCTCTTTTGGTAGGTCTTATAAGGCTAAAGTGGGCTCATAAATCAAAAACGACCTATGATCCTTTCCTAGTTTCCTATCCTCTATCTTGGTACGACTGACCAGGAAAGTTCTAGATTAACACACACAGCTGAATTTAGCTATTAAACCTCACTCACACATAGCACAGGTCAACATCATCACTTCTACTAACAGCTAGTTCAGGTACAACCATACAATGGTAAATATGTTCACAGTTTCAATGCCATGCAAAGATTCATGACCTCGTCAACTTTAACATACACATAAAAATTTAGGAGGGGTATCAAATTCTCAGTTCAACAAAAATCAACAATGTAAGCTCTTGACTGCCTTCAGTTCACCTAACTTAATTTCGACTGACACAAACAAACACAAAAAAAATATAAAACCCTAAACGTGCCAGTTCTACTAGATATGGAACACCCGAGGGAAAAGATATCCAGCAAGAAAAACCCTCGGGATATGTTCAGCAAAAGAAATGCACAGGTATCCCTCCCCACCCCCTTCAAGAAAAGCATGCATCGTCCTCGATGCATATATATCAGACAAAACTAGGGAAATAGGGAACATACCTGTGCGACCTAGGTGTCATCTACCTGGTCGGTGGAGGGTGTAGATACTCCTCCAATGTTATCTCCAACATTACCGGCTTGACCCGATGCATTTTCAGATCCAAAGGAGCTTGTGCCTTCTGCACGAGCTTTCGCTGCCTCAGTTTCGTCTCTCTGTCGAGCCTCCTCTCTCGAAACATGTAGTGCTCTCTCCATCTCACTCCGCTCTCATTTTTGCTGACGGAGCAGAGAAGCATCATCTTCAAAGCTTACCTCCTCACGAGGCATTTTTCCCTTATCATGTGCCTCCGACTCCTTAGTAATAAAATCAAAAATCGATGGTAGCTCTTCTTCAAATTCATCATCTATCACAGGAAGCACTGGTGGAGGTACTACAGCTACCTGTCGTGAGGCCAAATCCCGCACCTCGGCTCTGAGCGCTCCTAGCTCTGCAAACCATTTGGCCAATTCAGGTGCCTGTAACTATGCAAGGTGCTCATCCATTCGTCTCTCGAAGGCGTCCAACCGGCCATGCATAGAACTGGACAATGCCTCCAACTCTTTCGTCACCCAAGGCTTTACCTGCTCCATTAGAACTTTAACTTGTAGAGTCATGTGTGCCTGCTGCTTTTCGACCTTAGCTAGCCGCCTATCCATATCAACCAAAAACTCTTGAGAAATCATAACTAGGCCGACTGTAGTGGATCGTGGCGAAGCAACTGGTGGTCTAGGTGCTGTTGCGGTGGATGATGACTCAGGAACATCAACAGGTATGGAGGTGTCTGTTGCATCTGTAGCCTTAGGCTGGCTACCTGTCTCTCTACCTCAATAGGCTCAGCCGCCACTCAGTGAACTGTGCAGCATCAGTTTGCATACCACTGCCAAATGCCTCTGCTAATATAGTCGCTCTAGCGGATGCAGCTGCCTAATTCCTTGCTCTCGATACCGGGTTTGTGTAATCTCGAATCAACCCGATATCTGTTATCTTCTGTACCACTATTCTCTGATCAACTGATGGCAATTCCAGTACCTTTGACTCCTGACAGAGTCTATCAATCAGACAGGGGAAGGGAATTGTAGTACCGTCATTGATTGCCCACTCTCTAATCTCCTCAGCAATGTACCGCGGGAAATTGATGGCATATCCCTCCATAATACTTGCTACCAATGTCGCTCTGTCAGGTGAAAGGATGTTATCATTGCTGGTTGGTACCAGCCTATACTGCACCAGTGACCACCAAAATTTAGCCTGAAAGTTGAGTGTGGCCTTATTTATCTAATACTCTGTGACGTGCAACCATTCAACCAGCGGACCTCTTGTAGCAATGATCCGAGACAGCCAAGTATATTGTCTGATGCGCTCTTGACTATTCAGCTTTTTGGTCTTGTCTTTCTTTAACTCGAATACCCTATGTTCGAACTTAGCCGTGTTTATCGGAGCATGATAATCTGGCCCATATAAAAGCTTGGAGATGGTCTCCTCAGATATATCGATGGGGGTCTCTCGAACCAACACCTGCATCAAGAAAGGCCTCTTTTTCCAGTCTTGGCCCTCTAATTCCAAACACTGTAATGTGGCTATGTAGACTGCATAAAATTCTCTGACTAAGCATGGGCTGTAGGTTCCTGATGGCTCGGTCAACCACCCGAACCTATACTTGTCAAACAAAGATTGCAGCTTTGGATGGTCCTTAAGTCCGTGGTGACCAGCCTCGGCTCCTCGTATATGCTCCTCTTTGGATGTCCATTTTCATTAGGAGCAATATCTCTGTTATATATGGACCTCATACCATGAACACACCATTTCCACACATTCCTTAGTTGATCGTTTGATGTGTTTGAGGTCTCAGTCAATTCATCATTGGAGTTTCCTCTCTAAGCATGTGAATCGTCAGCTGTCTCCGTGTTTTGCCTAGCTATGGGGGCCTCGGGAGCAAGTGCAGCTATAGCCCTGGCATTATCATCAGTGCGGCTGGGCGGATCCCTCGCCAGTGGAGTAGGAGCATCGACCAGGGCTGTCGAATTTGAAGTTTGTTGATCCCTAGCCCTGGTTGATCTCCTCACTAACTGCTCCTCTGATACGTCATATTCTTCCTCTGAGCTACTTGATTCTTCGGAGGAGGATGTCTCATCACGAAGTCTACGACATGAAGGTTGACTGCGCTCATGTACTTGTTTCTTTGCCTAACCTTTCCTTGGTGCACCTCTCGGAGCCATTGTACCTGTGGACACATTGTTAGTATATGAGATGAGATGACACAAAAAACATTTTTAAACTACTGCTCAGTAGACTTGATGAATGACTAAACGAGTCATTTCCACTGACAACAACTCGTGAGGTCCCTCATTGTCTCATATCATACTTTATTCATGTTGGGCCAGTGTACTTAACGACTGGTCCCAACGAGTCATTAGGTCAGTCGTTAGGTACATTGTCTTCTCGATTTGATCTCCACTCAGGACGAGCTACACAATGAGTCGTTTGGTGATCTAAAGACTTGTGAGGTAGCTCATACTCAAGAATTTCAGTTTACCTATACATTCATCTTCATCCACTTACCATTATTCATCTCCACAAACACAGAACATCAATTCCTCATATAACTACAAATGAGTTTATTCATGATTTTATTTGGTAAATGCCGCCTAGGTTTGACTATCAATTTCAAGCAAAAACTCAATTGGTGGCTCAAGCGTTCATGACCATGAGAGTTCAACACAACATTCTTCAGACATTAATTAATTCCAAATAATAGAGAAACTCACAATTTTAGGTCCGAGAATGAGACACGGATATGCAATAGATTTAATCTGACTTGCAGGTGGTGCCTTGAGTTCTTGTTTGATTGATTCTCAGTGAGTAAATGATTGTGCTAAGAAGATGTTAATGGGCTCGTGTGTGCGTGGTTACTGTTGTGAGTGCAATTTCAAGGATTTTTCGATGAGTTTGAGAGATGAAGAAGAGGGAATTTTGAAGTTGTAATGTTTCTTGGTTTAAACTCAAGTGGGACTTTGAAGAATAAAAGAAACGAGTTTAACATAATTTAAATTAAAATTTCACCCTAATTCTGGAATGGGTTGGGTCAAATTACAGTTACTTAAAACACCTGATGACCCATGTAACGATTCGTTAAGGGATNTTTCCCTTCGTGTTGTGACTGGAGTTCAACAAACTTACCTGGGACCTAAAGAGTCAAGCAATGACTCGTGGTGTCACCCAATGAGTCGTGGCCTGAGTCTTGGTCTTTGGACTATTGTAGCTACATGACGGATCATTTAACGACTCGTTTGGTCTCCCAACGATTCGTTGAGTGAGTCGTTATCACCCTTCTCCATTTGATTCTGCCTTTGATCCAGTGTACATGATGGAGGATCTCACGATTCATTTTTATATGAGACAAATTGTTAAGTCAACCGTTGCTCCCCTGTTTTCTGTGATTGTCTTCACGATTGGACTGAACGAATCGTCAGGTCAAACGATGAATTGTTCTGTGACATTTTGCACCAGAACTGAAAATCTAGATTTTGGGTCCAACTTCAAATTTTCCATATTAATCACTTGCACACATTAGCAAACGTAAACACTATATTTTTCTTACAATTACAACTTGGGTTGCCTCCCAAGAAGCGCTTGATTTAACGTCGCGGCACGACATGGGTGTTTTGACTACTCAAACTTCACCAAAACACCTCCATGAGTTGCCTCCCATGCAGCGCTTGATTTAACGTCACGGCACGATGCAATTCCCTTAAGTTACTCAGATTTCACTCAGAGTCCAAAGGTCTACCAGTTTGAGTTCTTCACTTCTCCCCAAATAAGCTTTCACCCGCTGACCATTCACTTTGAACCACTTTCCTTTATGGTTTTCTAGTTCGATTGCCCCATGGGAGAATACTTGGACCACTCGAAAAGGTCCCAGCCACTTAGACTTCAACTTAGCAGGAAACAAACAAAGTATAGAATTAAATAGTAACACCATATCACCCGGACTGAATTCTCTTTTCTCAATCTTTTGGTCATGCTGAATTTTCATCCTTAATTTGTAAATTTTAGAACTCTCATAGGCTTTCAACCGAAATTCATCAAGCTCATTTAACTGATCAAGCCTCAAGTTCAAAGCTTCATTCCAGTTTAAATTTAGCTTCTTGAGCGCGCACATTGCTTTATGCTCAAGTTCGACCGGAAGATGACATGTTTTACGATAAACAAGCTAATAGGGAGACATACCTATAGGAGTCTTGAATGCAGTCCGATAAGCCCATAAAGCATCATCTAGCTTTCTTGCCCAATCTTTCCAATTTGCATTCACAGTCTTCGCCAAGATAGTCTTTATTTCCCGATTTGTGACTTCAACCTGCCCACTAGACTGCGGATGATAGGGTGTAGCCACCCTGTGTTTGACCCTATATTTTCCAATAAAGAGCGAAACAACCGGTTACAGAAGTGCGAACCCCCATCACTAATGATGGCTCTGGGAGTCCCAAATCTAGCAAATATATTCCGCTTCAAGAATGTTGTGACACTCTTCCCTTCATTGTTTGAAAGTGCAACTGCTTCCACCCATTTCGGAACATAGTCAACAACAACAAGTATGTACTTCATCCCATTGGAGCTCACAAATGGGCCCATGAAATCAATTTCCCATACATCAAATAGCTCAATGACCAGGATGGGAGTAAGAGGGAGCTTATGCCTCCGTGATATGCCTCCTTTCCTTTGACATGCATCACATGCCTTTGCGAAATCATGCGCATCCTGGTGAATGGTTGGCTAATAGTACCCACATTGCAAAATTTTGTGGGCTGTGCAAATCCCGTTGTGGTGGCCTCCAACAGGGGATGAGTGGCAGGCCTCCAATATACTCAGCATCTCCACCTCGGGCATGCATCTCCGAATAACCCCATCAGCACTTATGCGAAATAAGTAGGGCTCATCCCAGAAAAATTTCTGCACATAAGACATAAACTTCTTTCTCTGGTTAAAAGATAAGTGCTTCGGTACAACATCATTCACCAGATAATTAGCAAAGTCTGCAAACCATGGGATGAGATCTTGTGATGCCGCTAGAACCTGCTCGTCTAGGAATGCATCGTCTATGTCATGCTCATCTCTAAGTGTTGCATCAGGTTCCAATCTGGATAAGTGATCCGCAACCTTATTTTCCATCCCTTTCCGGTCTTTTACCTCAAACTCGAACTCTTGTAGCAGCAGAACCCATCGAATCAACCATGGCTTGGCATCCTTCTTTGCCATCGGATATCTCAAAGCTGCATGGTTTGTGTGGACTATCACCTTAGTTCCAAGCAAGTATGCCCGAAACTTCTCAAATGCAAAAACTATAGTCAACAGCTCTTGTTCTGTCACGATATAATTTTTCTGAGCTGTATTTAGAGCCTTGCTAGCATAATAAATTGGATGAAAAATCTTTTCACTCCTTTGACCCAACACAGCTCCTAGGGCTACACCACTAGCATCATACATAACCTCAAAAGGCAAAGACCAGTCAGGTGCCACTATAATGGGGTTAGTGGTCAATCTCTCTTTAAGACATTCAAATGCCTTCAGACATGCCTCGTCAAAAACAAACTTTACCTCCTTATCGAGTAGTTTATACAATGGATGTGCAATTTTGGAGAAGTCCTTGATGAATCTTCTATAAAAACCTGCATGACCCAAAATGCTTCGAACACCTTTTATAGAAATTGGAGGTGGAAGACTAGCAATTACCTCAATCTTGGCCCGGTCTACCTCAATACCCTTACCAGAAATCTTGTGGCCTAGCACTATACCTTATTTGACCATGAAATGACACTTTTCCCAGTTAAGCACCAAGTTTGTCTCTTCACATCTCCGAAGCACCTTGCTCAAATAAGCTAAACACTCCTCGAATGAATCACCCACCACCAAAAAATAATCCATAAAGACTTCAATGATGTCTTCCACCATGTCAAAAAATATGGACATCATGCAATGTTGAAAAGTGGCGGATGCATTACATAACCCGAACGACATCCTCTTAAAAGAAAATGTACCATATGGACAAGTGAACGTGGTCTTCTCTTGGTATTCAGGGGCTATAAAAATCTGATTGTACCCCAAATAACCATCAAGGAAACAATACCATCCTCTGCCTGCAACTCTGTCTAACATCTGGTCCATGAATGGCATCGGAAAGTGATCTTTTTGCGTCCAACGGTTCAGCTTTCTGTAATCCATGCGTACTCTCCAACCGGTAATTGGTCTTAGAAAAATGAGCTCATTTTTAGCATTTGGGACCACCTTGATTCCTCCCTTTTTCGGTACACATTAGACTGGGCTCACCCATTTGCTGTCTGCAATATGATAAACCACACCTGCATCCAACCACTTTATGATTTCCTTCTTGACCACCTCTAAGGTGGATTCAACCTACGCTGATGTTCAATACTTGGAATACAATCTGGCTCTAACTGAATCCACTGAGTGAAAATACCGGTTGGGATTCCGATAATATTTTCAATGGTCCACCCAATGGCTTTTTTGTATCTCTTCAAGACGGAGACCAAAGCATCCACTTGCCATTCCTCCAAGTCAGCTGCAACAATGATTGGTAAAGTGTTACCAGATCCCAAAAATACATACTGTAAATGAGGCGAGAGTTCTTTGAGCTCCAATACCGGAGGCTCCTCAATAGATGGCTTGGCTGGTGGGGTCACCCGATTCTTCAAATCAAGATTGATCCTCTTTGGAGCATAAGTGTATGACCCCATGCCAGCAAGTGCATTTACAATATCCTCACCCCCATGAATCTCGTCTGCACAAATGTCCATCAAAACAGCTGCTAGGTCATCAAGAATCAATAACTCCTCTATGGGAAAATTTGGGAACTCAGGTTCCGCAACATCAATTACTGAGACCACCCTCATATCATTTGGTTGTTGCATGGATCTACACACATTAAATGTCACTTCCTCATAATTCAAACAAAATTTGAGCTGTCCAGTCTCCATATCTACAAGAGCACGTCCGGTGGCGAGGAATGGTCGCCCCAAGATAATGGGGACCTCAAAATTGACTTCAAAGTCTAGGATGACGAAATCGGCCGAAAATATAAAGGACTTCACCTTCACTATTACATCATATAGGATCCCCACTGGATTCTTCACCGCACGATCTGCCATCAAAAGCCGCATTGTAGTCGGTTTGGGGGCTCCCAAGCCCAACTTTCTGAAAACTGCTAATGGAATCAAATTAATACTAGCACCAAGATCACATAATGCCTTAGCAAAATTAAAGGCTCAAATAGTGAATGGTATAGTGAATGCTCCAGGGTCTTCCTTCTTTTGAACAAGAGAACGAGATGCTATTGCACTACAATGGTGCAAGTTGTCTGCAGGTTTGAAACTCATAGTCCTCTTTCTAGTGACAAGGTACTTCATGAATTTGGCATAGCCAGGCATCTGCTCAAGTTCCTCAACTAATGGGATGTTCACGGACAATTGCTTCAACATGGAAATGAACTTGTGATACTTCCCATTTTTGACCTTCTTCTTCAACCGCTGTGGAAAAGGAAGAGAGGTCTAGGGATCAGTGTGAACTTTTGTTGAACCTCTTTATCCTTCTCATTGTCAGATCCATGCTCCTTTCTATTACTAGGAGCAATCTTCACCGTAGTATCTCCAACCAAAGTTGGATCCTTGGAATCTACTTCCTGTCATCATTAATCAATATGGGCTCTTCTGTGTCATCAATCACAACTGGCCTCAGAGGATCAACGGTCGCCTTCACACTCCTAGTAGTGACCGCCATGCAATGATTGTCATTTTTAGGATTCTGCGCTGTGTTTCTGGGAAGTGTGCCCTTCTGTTATACCCCGAGAATTCAAGAATCGGACCCGAAAGTGAATCAGAGAAAAACTAGGAAATGTTGTAGTAGTTGCAGAACGAGTCACTAAACGACTCGTGAGGAGACCCCAAGAGCCGTCAGGTGACTCGTGGGAAGGCCTGGAAGGATGAGGGACTCGAGGTCCCCATGTGTGATGTAACGACTTGTGGTCAGGCACCACGAGTCTTCATGTCAGTCGTGGGGTGGTTCTAGAGGAAGATTGGAAAATTTGTCCAATGCACTTGACGGGAGGTGACAACGGGTCGTGGCTTCTGGGGACGAGTCGTCATTTCACTCGTTAGGAGCCCCGGCAGACCAGTTATCCAGTGAACTTAATGAGCGAACCAACAGATCGTGTTCCCTGGTGACGAGTCGTCGGGTCATCCGTTAGGACCCCCTGACAGTTATTTTTAGCGATTTCAGTAAGGGATTTTCCATAATTCCTATATTCTAAGGGCCTATACTACATTGTTTTAAGCTCGTAATAGAGGGTTTTTAGTAGAGAAAAACCCATCTTAGTCTATTACTTTCATGCGTGCAAGGTTGGGGGTTTGAGGAGAAGAATCAAGGTGAATTCTCAAGGTTTCCAATTAGAATCTCAGCTGGGCAATTAGGAAGGGTTAGAATTCTTTAATCCCAGGTATGTAAGACTATGTGATTGGTTTGTGATGATCAAGTATGTGTTTTCATTCAATTGTATGATTCTTGCATCTCTATTCATGGGTATGATTAAATTGAGTTGATATTAATGATTTATCGAGCTTGAGCGGATTCTAATTTAATCTCTCTTTTACCAAAATTATTTTTCTAAAAAGTGGATCTAAAATGCCCATGTGTGGATAGTTCATATAGAATGTGATGATGATGGAGTAGATGATGAAAGGCATGTTTTTAACCTTACCCATGATTTTGATGATGTTTTCAAAGAAGATTAAGTAGACCCAAGTATGGTAGGTTATGCCCAAATGATGATTTCAAATTGGGCTTTTCCCGACATGAGCTTACCACATGGTTGAGATGAAATTTTCCTTTAACCCTTATTATGAATTCTAGCTTGTGGTATGTTTCAAAGTAAAGCCTTCTCTATGYGTAAATCCTTAATTGTTATGCATGTTATTGTCGAGCTTTGTCAAGGACAATGTTAAGCTTCATTTCACATGATGTTGAGTCTAAGCATGATGTCATTCTAAGCTTTGTTGAAATGACATTGTTGAGCTTCATATTTATATGATGTCTAGTGTATGCATGATTATATAATGAGCTTTGTCAATAGACAATGTTGAGCTTCATTTCATATGATGTTGAGTTTATGCATGATTTCATGTTGAGCTTTGTATTTATACGATGTAGAGAATTGCATGTTTGGGAGAAGAGTCTAGCACCGAGCGGGCTAAGGGTCTATAACCCTACACCCCAGAACTATGCGTCAATGTAGGTTGATTCTATTATGTTATTGGGACCTCCCTTGTGAGCTATCCCTGTCCCGATTGGCCCCTTTAAGCTTGATATCAATATCATGGTAGCTTCCCTAGCTCTGACAAGATTTTGAATGGCTCTGCCCACTTGAGTGTAATAGACGGGACCACGTAAGCTCTATCGTGGTATGTCAGTTAAGTGACGAGTCTCCCACTGTCTATATCATTCGAATTTGCATATCCATTACTCATGATAATTATCTTATGCATGTATGATTAAGAAGCAAGGTTTGACTCATTGTTCAACTTTGATATAAATGTTATATTTTAGCCTTGAGTCATTCGAGTCGGTTATGATGTTCTAAAGCTATGCATGGACACATTATGGTAAGACTACGATTTCAGAATGAATGCTTGTAGTCCCCTACTTACTTTGAAAGCTTATGATATGTATGAATGGTTTTAAAATAAATGATTTATTTTACTTAATCGATTTTACTTACCTTGCATACTCGGTACATTCCATGTATTGACCGCATACCTTCTATGCTGCATTGTTTCATGATGCAGGATCTGTATCACAGGTTCAACCCTGTTTTAGCCGCTTATCAGAATTTTCACCTGCTTGGTTGGTGATTCCTCCTCTTTCGAGGACTAGACTTTTAGTTATCTTGAATATATTTTCAGTTTCAGTATTGTTGAGCTTGTTGGGGGTGTTGTCCCATCAGCTCGTCCATATTAGAGGCTTATTAGACTTAGGCATGTATTCAGTTTCAGACGTTCTTTCTGTTGTTATATCAAGTTAGATTTCCGCCGAGTTTATGATTTTGTTTCTTCGTGTTTATTGAATGAGTTAGTGAATGCTTATGCCATGGGTTGACTTGGGGTCTCTCAGGGTCCCTTGTCCTATGTCTACGATCCGGGTCTATGCTCGGGTCATGACATCTTCTGCCTCTGGTTCATTGCAACAAACATCTGACTCCGTTGCTGCTCAATCTGTTTAATGGCCACGGTGCGTGATTCCACCTTTTGATTCATGCCAGAAATATCAGCGTGGAGCTCTTTAAAATGTCTGTCTGTTGTCTCCATCTGCTTGAGTACGTTAGACAACATATCTTCAACCCTTGAACCACTGGACTCTGGCTCACGGTTCCTTGGAGGAACATACAGACCGCTTCTATCATTCTTGTACTCATCACGCTTCTTCCAGTCTCCATTATCTCTTTACTGGCCTCGGTTGTAATTGTTGTCCTTGTAAAAGTTCCGACCTTGGTTCCCTTGACCTTGATGCCAAGAGTCCTGGTTAGATCCTTGGGTGTTGGTCCGAAAATTCGCCCTCTGATCATTTAAATAGTTAGTGTCCTCCTTAGACTCAGATTCACATCCATCATTTCTCGGGGCCTTGCCCTGAGAACCCACAGCATTAACTTCCTCAGCTCCAGCTCCCATCAGATGCTTAGAAAGAAATGCCATAGTTGTTTTAATCTCAGAAATATCTTGATCACGCTCTTCATCTTTTCTTCTCTGTTCTGCAGACATACCAACCACATAAGAACTAGCCGGAATCTGTGACTCTCTAGTGTGTCAAGCGCAGTTGGTTTTGGTGATCATGTCAAGTAGCTCAGCAACCTCTGCATAAGTGTGGCTCATAAAGGTTCCGCCAGAGATGGTGTCAGCCACCACCGTGGTGTTAGCATTCAGGGACCTATAGAAGATCTCCAACAATGTATCATCCGGAATCCTATGATTTGGCACCCTTTTGAGCTTTTTGTTGAAAGGCAGCCAAGTCTCGTGAAGTGCCTCTGAATTTAGTTGTCTGAAGTTATATATTTCATCTTTCAACTGCAATGCTTTGGATGGTGGGAAGAATCTTTCAAGAAAAGCTCTCTTAAGTTCCTCCAAAGTAGTGATGGAATCATTCGGCAGCTCAACCAACCACATTGTTGCTTCACTCCCTAGTGAGAAGGGAAATAACCTCAGCTTGATTGCATCCTATCTCACTCCCAGTTGTTTGTATTCCTTACATATACCCACGAAATTTGTCAAGTGAGCATGGGCATCATCAGATGCATGATCCACAAATATTCCCTTCATGTTGAGCAGTTGGATCATAGCACTGGTAATATCAAACTTTGCCCCAACAGGCAAAGAGGGAGGGACTATATCTCCAGTGGCACCAGCTTCGTCTATATCAGCATCATCCTCCACATCAAAATACCGATTTCTTTGGTGTTCTGGACCTCTGTGTCGTCTAGCTCACTCTACTTCTGCATCTAGACGATGCTCTTCAGCAACTCTAGCTAACTCACGATCTCTAACCCGAGCTTGCTCCTCAGCCAACATTCTCGTCGTGGCTTGCACAGTTTCCAACTCTTGGATGTTGACCATTCTTCTCAGGTTTCTTAATATCTGCTCTAGTTCATGATCGATTTGAATCAAGGATTTTCCTTGGCCTGTAGTATCGGGCATGCACGAACCTAAGACCTATTAAGCCAAAAAAACAACAAAAGAAAAATAAAAAGGAAAATAAGAACCAACAAAAAAGCAAACACAATTAACAAAAGCCTTAGATGTATTCCCTGGCAACGGCGCCAAAATTTGATGTCACCCAAATTACACCTCGCAATTGAGATATAAAGCGGTCAATGTCAAATATAGAACACAACGAAGGTTGAGGTCGATCCCATAGGGATTATGGAAAGAACTTGAGTTAATGTGAATAGTTGTTACTATCAGGTTACTTATTTCCTATGGGGAAAAGAAATAAAATAATAAACAATAGTAAAACTACTGAATGCTCAAATCAAATTCGGTTTGTATTCAGTTAACGGCTTGACTAGGATTGTGTTTCCCAAGACTTTATAACTGCAAGGCTTTTATACTAGTGATCTATTCCGATGTTTAACATGCAATATTGGTAAGTTAGGTTCACCTAAATGGTTGGTCTCTTATCTAGATGATTATCACCACGTAACTTGATCCGTATACGGGTGTATGCTTAATTAACTTTTACCCTTAATATAGGATTAGCTCTCCCCGGACAAGTTCAAGCTATTAGATGAGGGTTGATAGCCTCAAATCTCCATTGTAAATCCCTTTTTTCTATTCACTACCCCCTTGGTTCGGTAAGTAAGAGTAAGGCAAGTCCTAACATTTGCAACCGTCAAGAATCAATTAAAATGAAGGGAAAAACAATACATGCATTAAACCCCATTCAAGAATCACTAAGTGTTTTACCTGTGTGTGTTAATTCATCTTGGTTCCCACAACCCTAGTTATGGGTTTAGCTACTCATGTTTGAATGATCACAATCACAAAGTATTGAATAAATTATAATTGCAACTTACAAATTATCATAGAAGAAAACCAAGTAATTGGTTAAAACTCCAAACTTGATGAATAAATTCCAATGTTGCTTTAGATCCTCAAAATTCAAGAACAAAATTGTAAACCTTGTTTTTTGAACCAAGAATAATCATACCACACCAAAATCTATCTGAAAAAGTAGTAAAAATAAACTGTACTTCGAAAATAAACCTAAACGGTGTATTTATAATTCTAAGAAAACCTTTTCCTAACTAAAACTGGAAACCATGTCGTCAGGGATCACGGGCTTGGTAACGATTCGTTAGGACCTTTGACGAGTCGTGCCTTTCTAAAATCAGCCATCCTCAGCATCGAACCCAATTGTGGCAACAGGTCACCTAACGACTTGTTGTGCCTGGGCACGAGTTGTTAGGCCCCTTGTGGTCTAACTCCTTCAAATTTCCAGTGTACCTTACAGTTAGTTCCAGTGATCTACCAATGAGTCGTTTAGTCAACTAACGACTCGTTATGTCTTTCATCATCTCCACTGGTTACTTCGTCAATAATTTCTCTCCCAGTCTTCACGACTGACTTCATGACTCGTTATTAGATGTAACGAGTCGTTCCCTCAACCCGTCAGGTAAACTGGTCTTGCAACTTCTAAACTCAACCTTTGCCCATGACTTCAACAATGAGTCGTGCTAAGTGCCAATGACTCGTGAAATGTCTGGCAGTCACTTGTTCAGTTGTTTTAAGCATTAATTTGCTCAGTTCACTTCCGAACCTATTTTCCTGCAACATTAAACACAAAACACATCATACCTATAAAACATACCCGGAATGTGCATAGTTTCTTAGTTTTAAGCATCGAAAGTGTCGTAAAATTATGGCACATCAGTTGATAATCGTATTCATTTGATATGACATATACTGATATGTGATTATGATTAGGAAGTGATGTGTAGGTGGAGATCATCTGCACTGATTATGAGTTCTGAATGTTAAGATCGTATGTGTTGAATTTGATATGTACTTTGAGACTATCCGTACTGCACGTGAAGACCATCCATGCAACACATGAAAAACGTGGTTGTCCTCCATGAGTCACTAGCGTGCAACCCTTAACCAGAATAATGTGTCCATAGGTTGAAAATATTGGTTCAATTTTAGTTTTGGTTATTACTCCGCATTTCACACTATACATGCATCTTATTATTCCATTTGAGGTGAATACATGTATATCTTTCTTATATGCTAATTTGTGTTTTCACTATAACAACCCATTCTACCATTATACTACCTTGACAATATTGATGCAGGAATTTAAAACTCTCTTTTACAGGCCCGATCTACTTTTTGGTAAGGATGTAAGTAATGGGTATACCATTAAAAGGGATGAAATTAAAATTTTTCATGGGCCCAGTGATAGGACTGCTACAATGAGCATCTCATTACCACAGTGAGACCGCTGCAGTGGAGCAAGCATCGCTACAATGGAAGACGTGGAGTAGAATACCGTATTTTTCCACTTTTAAAATCCAGATCCTATTGTAACAAGGTTTAGTAACTAAAAATGCCGTAGGAACAAATTTTGGTTATCCTAGCAGGGAAAAAAATAGGGTGTCTAGAGAAGGGCAAAATTCCACCATCCTCCACGTTAGAATTCTTCAAGAAACACTAGACTCGGTGCAAGAAACGGAACTCAATCGCTTCTTGAAAGTAGTTTAGAGCCCAGGTAGGTTATGACTTACTTTTGAGTTAGACTTCGATTAGCGACTCGTATGCGTGTGCATAATTGACATGCAATTGATGGGTGTATAGATATTGACTTGGATGAATACTTGTGGAACATTGTGAAAATAACCGGGGAGGTAACTCCGAATAATAAAAAGAGAAAGAGGTGAGGAACCCTAGACCATAACTAATGAATGTGGGTATGCTCTTGAGGGTATGTTATTAACGGTATATTCTTAAATAGTATATGCTCAGTTGGGGATTCTTGGTCGTAGCTTCTTGACTATAGCTTCTTGATTGTATCTTCTTCACTGTATATTCTTTACCATATATTCTTGCTTGTTATCAGAGGAAAGATGGGTACTAGCATGGGATAGTAGTGGAAAATTGTTGAACTAAGAAGGAAGTTAGGAGGAATGTAAATATGGGGAGACTATGAAACTAGTAGCGAGTTAATATTTATGATAGAGACAGATAACTTACCGTGGGGAGCTGTATCTGGATTAAGGGTGACATGATAGGGGGATAGTCAATATAAAAACTGTCCTTGAACGGCGAATGTCTTGAAAGGCTAAACTAGTAAATAATTGAAAATAGATCACAACGTACGGTTGCACAAATATAGGTATAAATGGATTAGGTCCTGAATGTGTCTATAGGAGTATATCTAATTATCTATACATTCATTTAATTATAACGTGAATATATGGGAGATTGGATTGTGATTCATGTATTACATGAATTGTGAACTAATGAATATGATTGAATGGTCTTCGGACAGTGATGGTGATATAAAGTAGGGTCGTATAATTGTGTTGCTTGAATGAACTTTAAATGGAATAAATTATGGATACTATTCATGAATTGAAAGTGCAATTACAATAATCAATGTGTGCTGGTGATCCATATTATGTGATGATTGATTGAGAGGATAGTGAAATATGGGGAGGACGGATGAGTAAGGAATCCTCATTCTAAGATGAGAGGCTCGTGTCCGAGGTGAACATCCGGATGAGTAGTTGAGTGTGTGACTGAGCATGTGTATAAATACTTGGATATGAGTGGCTCATGCTCGAGGTGAGCATCCAGGTGAGCAGTGTGATATGAGTGGCTTGTATTCAAGGTGAGCATCTAGACTAATAGATGAGTGGGAGCGCGTACCACGCCGGTACAGTACATAACTTTCTAGAGTCCCTTGCAGGTCATGACTGGAAGGTAGAAATAAGACCCTCTAGCATGTGCGTATAAATTTATAAATTTGTAACACACGTTCATATATATAAATGTGATACATGATATACCGACATGATATAAGAGATACATACGTGAGATAAGATATATTGATATGGTACAAGTATGATACCAGATGATAATATGGTGTAGATATGTACAAAATGATATCAAGGAGGTGCAGATATATGCATGTATTTGTATCCCCGTGCGAACATGACTCCACTAGTATGATTGTGTAATACCCAAAAAGTCCCTCAGGCTAAACTTGGGATTTGAAATGTGATCAGCAGAAAAAGTTTAAAAAAAATGATTGAGGATGACTCATTATACGAATAATGGTGAGAAGTAACGAGTCGTAGGATCATTCGTGGTCAGCATCTACTAAAGAAAGTCTAGTAACAATGAGTTAAGGTACGAGTCGTAGGTCCATGCAACGGGTCATGGTAGGGAGTCATTGGTTGGTTCAGGAGTGTTAGCGTTGAAAGGTACGGATCATGGTACAACTTGTTGTAGGGAACAACCAGTCGTGGCTTAAACTCATAGGAAGGGGGCAGAGAAATTGGAAGTAGTGGAAATGGATGGATCCAACAACTCGTCATCTGCTGGTACGACTCATCGGTTATCCCTTGAAAACTTAAGGAATTTTGGCAAAAATAGTAGTAAAAACGAGAGGAAACCAAAAGTCATGACTTCGAGGTACGACTCGTGGTGTGATTCATTACTTCTGGCAGTAAGGTTTTTCCAATGAAATCAGTAAGGGAATTTTGTAATTTCTAAGCTCATAAACCCTAAACTACATCATTTTAAGCTCTAAAGAAGTGTATTAAGGGAGTTTAACCTATTCTACTTCATTCAACTCTCATGCATCCAAGTTTAGAAGTTTCCCTTTGAAGATCAAGCTTGGAATTCCTCAAATTCCTCTCCAAATCTCTTGGGCTTTCAAAGACAAGTCGAGATTTAGTTTATCCAAGTATGTAGGGCTATAAATGAGAGTTTTCTTTCACTCTAATGCCTAAATTTCTCCTCAATTTCATGAATTTAAGTCTTAATTCAAGTTGGTGATCTTATGGGGTTTTAGCCCAATTTTATGAAATTCTATATGATTTATTTATGGTTCAATTCCCTTCATGTTTCAAAGTATATTTAATATTCATGGGCAAATTTTATACTTATTTTGATTATAAATTCATGATTTAAAGTTTTGAAAAATTATGCCCTATTATGCAAGTTTTATGAAAAGTCAAGTTTATGATTCATGACTTCAAGTATGATGAGATATCTAGTATAAATAAATAATTGTAAATTACCCAAGTATAAATCCATGATTTTTCTTCTGAAGTCTACTTCAAGTATGCATGATTTTATAATTTGGGCAAGCCCACACATGTTAAGTATGTTTTCATGATTTATCCAAGGCTAACAATATCAACTTATCATATGTTTTTGGAGTCAAGCCTCCTACTGATTAGATTCAAGCTATGTTTTGAGAATATGATTATATAAGGACTATACTTTTGGGAGTAGTGTCTAGCATCGAGTAGGCTAAGGGTTCCAAGGTTTCCTGGTCTCATAAACTACGCGCCAACGTTGGGATATATTA
The DNA here is from genome assembly GCA_018107945.1 of Datura stramonium. Lineage (NCBI taxonomy): Eukaryota > Viridiplantae > Streptophyta > Magnoliopsida > Solanales > Solanaceae > Datura > Datura stramonium. The sequence goes on along the minus strand of JACEIK010007379.1, from coordinate 4,395 downwards.
TGGAACCTCTCAAAAGAGTGTTTCCCGCTGCCCAAGGGCATACCATGATATCACACCTTACTTATCCTTTGCCCTGGAAAGGCTTAGGATAGCTCTCCTCCACGTGAGCAAGACGTGTGATCATCATGCGCTCATACATGGTGGTTGTAGGTTATAATGAGTCTCCCATTGTTCCTCATGATTTCAGTTATTCATGTTTACTACTTAAGTTTATAGTTGGTTTGACCCAATGATCAGATTATGAGTTTTTACTTATGATATCAGCTATGACAAGTTATATGGTTTTTATTTTTATCTTTGGGTCATTCTATTCAGATATGATATTCAGCTTGTGACTATACATGTTTCAGACTTCAGCATGCAGTCTGTATTCTTGTGATCTTATTATTTATGTTTATATGCATGATTTCAGTTACAGGTACTCAGCATTTTTTTCTTACCTTACATACTCAGTACATTCCAAGTACTAACCACATACTATATGCTATATCGTTTCATGATATAGGTCCAAACGATCAGACTCAGTTTCGCCGTTAGTCTAGTTCCCGCAGCTTAGTCCAGTTTCCCATCATTAGTGAGTCCTCATCTTTCGAGGACCTTTAGTTTAGTGTTAAGTTTTGCTATGTTTAGTTTCATATAGTTAGGGATGTTGTCCCATCAACTCATCAGATAGTACTGGAGGCTTATTAGACAATATGTAGATTTTCAGTTTTGTTGAATGTTGAATCTGTTTATAATTGCTATAATATTCAGACTTTCGCTTATTCATGTTTCAGTTATCAGATTACACTTGATGTATGATCTTTAGTTGTTATGTTCATACCATGGGTTGACTTGGAGCCATTCGTTGTTCTAGGTCCCGTGTCCCAATTCGGGCTTATGTTCGGGTCGTGACAAACTTGGTATCATACATAGGTTTAGAGTGTCCTAGGGTGTCTGAAAGCTGCATTGAGTAAAGGATTTTTATGGGTGTGAAGTGTGTCATACTTATAGGGGAGAGGCTATAAGAAGTTTTAGTAAATTTCCTTACTTTCATGATCTATGTCGTGCGATGAAGTATCTCTCTATCCTTCTAACTTGTGCTATATGCATTTGCAAAAATATGCCTCCAATCTGAGTGAATGGAAGAAGGAATGGCAATGGAAATGTACACAACAATGGCAATAGAGACGGGCATTAGCAAGCCCTGCCAGCACCAGCAGATCTTATGCCCGAGCAGGTCGCTCATGCCGAGTTCAAAGCGGCATTTCAAATGTTGGCACAAGCTATGACCTCTCAGGTCAATCAGTAGGTGTTGGCTCATGTTCTTCAAAATGGGAACATAGCGACGGCTAGAGTTTGGGACTTTCTCAAGATGAATCCACCTGATTTATGAGGTCGAAAGTGGATGAGGGCCCGCATAAGTTTATTGAAGAGGTGCAGAAGATCACCCAGATTATGGGGGTGACTGGAGAAGAGAGTGAAGATCGAACCTCCTATCAGCTGAAGGGGATTGCTTACATATGGTACCACCAGTGGAAGCATGGTAGGGCAGTGGGAGCAGTTCCCATGAGTTGGGATGAGCTTGTGGCTACCTTCTCGGATAGGTTCTTCCCTAGGAAGTTGAGGGAGGCAAAGGCAGCGGAGTTTGTCAACTTGAAGCAGTACCATAGGACTGCCAAAAAGTATGCCTTGGAGTTTACCCAGTTGTCCAAGTACACGCTGGAGATGGTGGCAGATTAGAGATGCGGTTTGTGAATGGAATATCAGACTCACTAGTCAAGGAGTGAAGAACCGCTATGCTGAATAGTGATCTAGACTTCTCACGATTGGTCATATATGCCCAGCAGATAGAGGCGTATCATATGAGAGAGAAGGAGAAAGAGGCCAAGAGGGACAAGACAAGGAGTTATAGACAGTTTCAATAGAGGTTTGGTGGAGGACATCGTCAGCAGCCCCACCATAGGTCATCAGCCTCAGCGCCATCATCAGCCAGTGTTCCATCTAGATCAAGGCATGATTAGAGGGGTGGGACATCAGGCTCCAAGGGGCAGGGAGTGATCTGGGGCATATTTATATGCCCAAGTGATACTCAAATGCATCATTTTTGCCTTGTTTATCCAACAATGTTTGTACATTCTCATGTAAATTGTAG